>APFE030038183.1:51617-73671 GCA_000404065.3 Pinus taeda
ATGGACCGAAAACCATCGCGTCCAAAAAACATGTGCGAAAATCATGCACAAAACCATAGGTGGGTCTGCCCAACCTAACATAGGGTCCAAAACCAAACATTTGTACATACCGACCATGCTACGGTTAAATACTTGATGAATAAACCTAATGTGAATGCTCAGATTATCAGATGGTTACTTTTATTACAACAATTTGATCTAACTATTATTAATAAGCTTGGCAAGGAGAATGTTGTTGCAAATTTTTTATCCAAGTTAACTTTGCCTACAGGGGAGGAAGGAATGGTTGATGATCATTTACCAGATGAACACTTATTTGCCGTTTCAGTTCTCTCTCCATGGTTTGCTGACATAGAAAACTACTTGTTGTCTACATAGTTCCCACTGAATTTTTTCTCCAAAGAGAAACGCAAGATTGTGAGGAAGAGCGCCCCATTCACTTGGATTGGGGGCAACCTCTTCAAACTAGGCCCAAATCAAATTTTAAGAAGAGGTGTCAGGGAGGAGGAATTATTTGACATCCTTCTGACTTGTCATGGTGGGCCCTATGGAGGTCACTTTGCAGCCAAGAGGACATAATTCAAGGTGTTATAAGCTGGTTATTAATGGTCCACTCTTCATCAAGATGTGAGAAGGTATACTAGTCAGTGTGATCTGTGCCAGAGGATGGGAAATCCTACTCCAAGGGATGAAATGCCTCTGCAACCTCAAGTGAATTTCGAGCCATTTCACAAGTAAAGCATGTATTTCATTGGACCTAATGACCTTCCATCTAGGCAAAAGCAGTACATCATTCTGTGCACTGACTATTTGACTAAGTGGGCTGAAACCAAGGAAATGAAGGTAGAATATAGGAGAAATTGGTTGAGTTCTTAAGGGAAAATGTATTTTATAAATTTTAGTGCCCTAGAGAATTGGTCACTGATCAAGGTAGCCAATTTACATCTCACATGATTGAATACTTCTTAAGCCAGCACAAGGTCAAGCATAGAACATCCACTCCTTATCACCCACAAGCTAATGGGCAAGTGGAGGTGACAAACAAAGCGTTGGAGGGTATTCTGACCAAAGTGATTAGTAGCAGCAGAAAAGATTGGGTAGATAGATTAGTTGAGGCCACCCGGGCCTACAACGGCACTTGGAAGGCCACCCTTGAGTTCACATCTTATGAGTTGGTCTATGGGAAGAAGGCCCTATTATCCATTGAATTTGAGTACAACACATTAAGAATGGTAGAACAACGAGATCTACATCTCACGAGTGCACATTCAGTTCCTTACACATGTGGCAATAGTCAATTCAGGAGAAAGGAGAGATTAGGTCGAAAATGGTTAAGTTACGGATTCCCGAAGTGGGAAATGATTACAAGGAAGGGAGGAATGATGATGTGGTAGTGGGACCAATGGTCTAAAAATGGTTACTCATACCTCGGTTTCCAACACACAATCCCACTCAAATCACCCATATGAGGAAATAAAATGTTGATTCCCATGCATAGGAGGCATTCGCAATCTCGAGGCTACACCAAAGCAAACTTTCTCTTGGCCCCTAAAGCAGTCTACATGAAAGACACTAAGTAGTTTTTCCAATGCAGGAGCACCCACAGGATCCTACAAGAAAACCTACAGGATCCTACAGGATACAGAACAGTCACCTAAAGGATTGGAAGTGAGCATTTTTAAAGGGAAAAACCAAAGGTTGGCTCATGAGGCAGTGACAAGGAGGTAGGAGCTATACTTTCCCACATTTTCCAAGTGAAAATAATATAGAAAAACCTTATATTTTGTTGAAAAGATTGCAGTCTAGGGGAATTATACACAAAATTTTCATTTAAAATTCCTCATCCAGTATAATTTGGTATCAGACATATAAAACCCTCCACATCCATCATAAAATTGATAGGGGGATTTAACAAGAGGGAACCCACCAACACAGTGAGGATTCATCACCACCCTCCTGTAGTAGCGATATTCACAAGGCACAATTGGATGGGTTTCTTGAAAAATTGAGGGGATATGATGATGAAGTAGCCAAAGATTTTGCTCTCTCCATCATACCACTAACTAGAACCCATGCCACTGCTATAGAACTCACCCCTGAAATCACAGGAAAAATCACCACAGATCCTTTAGGGTTGCCTTGCAAAAAGAAGGATAAGGGTAACAACCAAATTGCAAAGAAGAAATTATTTTTGGAAGGAGAGGAGGAAATGGAAGACAAAAATGGGGTCAGAAGAGAAAGCCTGCCATATCCTTGGAATGAAATCAGCTACCACCTCATTAAGAATATATCATGTGAAGGTAGGTACAGTGTGGTATATGGGTACCATTTTAGGCTTCTCCAAGAGCTGAGGTTTGGAGTAGACACACCTCCTCAAAACAGACTAAGAATACTCGGCTATCTTCTTCAATCAATGATAGATATGAGCATTACGGTGCATGGAGGAAACCATCAATAGCTAGCCCATCATTGGTTAAATATATGTATCATAGAAGCTTCCCTCCAAAACCTAAGACTCCTTATCACATGGGAAACTTTCAGAGACATGCAGATAGAGGAAGATGTAAAAGCCCTTGAATATGACAAAATCCCCACTTCTAGTGAAAGGGATGAAGAAGAAATAGAGAGGGATGAAGAAGAAATAGAGAGGGGTGAAGAGGAAATAAAGGAGGAAGAATAGGAATAAAAGGATAAGGACAATGGTGAAGAGACAAAAGAATATGCAAAGAAAGAAATTGATGAACAAAGTGAGGAAATAGAGGGAGAAGAAGAGGAGAAAGACACAGATGAGAAGGACAATGTAAAAGGGGAAACAAAAGACAATGAAGAACATAGGTCTACAATGCAAAGAAAAGAAGAGGAGGAATCACCCATGGTATCTCCAAAACCCACTGGGAAAGAGGCATCAGCTGCCCTCACTGCCTTAAGTACCCTTATCAAGAAAAAATGGAAGAGCCAAAGAAAAAATCCATTGTACTTTAGGACAAGAAAAAGTACAAGCACTAGGCAAGGAAAGCCTCAAACACCCACCAAGGTTCCTATTGTCATTGAAGACTCCCCAAAACAACAAGAAACGGTAGCTCTTCTTGTGAAAAATCAAGGGGAAAGATCATCAGGACAAGCCTCCCCAAGTGTCCTATCATTTATTTCAGGAGGCCAGTCATCATATATACCTCATCCAAAGGAAAAGGCCTCCTATACGAGACACGAAAGGACCTACAAGAAGTAGAGGCCATCCTACAAGAAACTATGGTAAACCTACATGAAACTCATAAATTGGACAAAGAAGGGATCAAGCAACAAGAAACAAAGAAGGAGGATCCAGAACTGAGGTAACCTAGTCCTCAACCCAACCTTGACTCTTACTATAGGTTCATTGAAGGGGGTAGGGTCATTCCATAGAAATTTTCCATCCCCTTATTCTTTGAGGTTGAGAAAGAAAGGGCAAGGACACATAGGTGGATGCAAATTTCCAAATCCAAAGGAGTGCAGGATATAGGCTACATGGAGGAGAAAGTAAAGGAGATGGGTAGAGAACTGAGCTACCTAAGGGATAGCGAGGTAATGATGAAATCTCAATTGGAATCAGAAAATGCATGGTTAAGGGGATAACTACAAGAAAAAGAGAGTCAATTGGCATCCATGACCAATATATCCTTAGAGGCAATCCAGTGTAGGATGCCAGCAAAGTCCTCTGCATTATATCTTAAGAAATAATGGCTACAGTTCCAAATCAAAACTTTAGCACAGAGAGGCACTATGGCCTTCCAAGACTATAGACAATTCATTGATCTCTGTGATCAAATCTCCTTGGTGGATAGAGTTAAAATGTTTAAGTTTTACCTCCACAACTTGGCCTTGACTAATCTAAATGTGTGGGATCGAAATTCAAAACTAGGGGACCTGCAATTGATGGCTTTGGCATCATGGATGAATCATGAGGAAGAAGGGGCTGAAAAAATGAAGAAAGTAATCGCAAGAGAAGAAACATAACCCCTCATGATAAGAGCTAATCAATCAAATCCAATGGTTTTCATTAGCACCCATAACTTGATTGCAAATGACCCTCAACTTGCACCTAGGTACCTTGCTATCCAAGAGCAAGCAATCACACACTTTGAAGACATGTTCATGCTTCTAGGGAATGAAATCATGCAATCTTGCCAAAGGAGATGGAACACTTTTCCCTACAGCTTGAAGATTTAGAGAGTACCATTCTCCTCAGAGAATGAGAGAAGAACTAAACATAAAACCCATGTACAAGCAAGCTCTCCAAACACTCAAAGTCAATTGAATTGGCTTGAGACTCAATCCAACACTTCTCTTAGGAATGTTGGAAGGAAGGAAGGAAGAGGAAGAAAGAAAGTAGTGGGAGGAGATAGAGAGGAAGGCGGGCTTTGATGCACAGGAAGAGGATACTATAGCAGAAGCATGGGATTTTAGCGAGGCCTCTAGAGAAATGAAAGACATGGATATAGATTGAGTTGCTCATAGGATGAGCAACACTTTCAGTAGGGGGGTGATGATGAGCCTTATCATTGGGTAACTATATGCACCTTAATAAAACTCATAGCTTATTCAAATCAACTCTTCTCATAATTTCTTACATATTTTGATTACATTTTTCTTAATGAGATGAGTAAAAATGAGATATTATGCCTAGTGGAATAATGTGCATTGGTTGCAGGTTTTTGAGAGAAAGTCATGGAAATTTTGGCTAATTAACAGCTAAAACTTGAATGAGATGAGGAGAGATTGTAGGGGATATATCCTCCTGATTTACTCCTCACCCATTCGAATATTCCTCCATCAATCACACTAGCTTGGAGTTACAAACAACCAAGTTATGAATATCAAAAGGCAGTTGAGCAAGTGATAGTTAAAAAGCCACTTCATCTTGAGTTTGGGAGTCGAGCCTCCCTAGATTTAAGGAAATTGTTGGAGACTTTAGATGTATAAATAAGGAGGCCTAGAGCCTCGTTAGGATTCAAATTTTTGATGTAAAAACACTAGGCATTTTCAAGTTCAAGGCTTGTGGAAGACATTGTTATGTAATTTTTTGATTTGATAATGAGAATGAGAATTCCCTTGATCTAGCACTGAGTTGACTCAGAGGGCTGAAGCTCTTGGGTTAGGGCCTAACCCTAGCAGCAAAGGCTCCTTTTCTTGTATTTTTATTCTTAGTGATTTCATATATTAATGGTTGAATTGCCTTTAGCGTTATTTCATTGGAAGTAGTTGTGGATTTTATGAGTTTGCTTCCATTTGTGCATTAGTTCAGTAATAGCTTAGGAAGGTAAAGGAACATCAAAAAGCTGTCAGTAGGTGGATTTGACCTCAATCCTCCCTTCAAGGACCATGTTTTGAGGAAAGAGCTCCTATGCAACCCCAAAAGGATAGAATTCTGATTTCTCATGGAATTTAGGGTTCTCTGTTACTGAGGTCAACATTTTACTAGTTTTCAAGAATAGGATTTAATTGTCATTTCTTCTATCTTTAGTCTTACATTAGATCTCATCAAGGTTTCATATTATTCTCCAAGTTTTCCCATGCATGAAAGAGGCAACTAGCTCATGAAATTCTTTTTTCCTTAGCTAATTGGAATCCTTCTTGTTTACATTATTTATGGATAAATGTCAATGGTTGATGCAATGCAGGAGTTTCAGAAGTACATAGAGATTTCATGATCAAAAACCCCATCCTAACCTCATCCATCCATGGGTATCACTTTCTTTCACTAAATCCCTCATTAAATTCATCATTCCATAAGAATACTTCAGCAAGCTTGTTGAGAAAATCCAACCATCTCACAACTTTTGAGCTCTGAAGGAGTCCTAGGCGCTCCCTTGCCTCATTTCACCCACCATCCACCTTCCCTAAGCCTTACATCACATTCCAAATCCCTCTTTCTCTTGGTTGTATCTTGTAAGAATACAAGGGATCATGTAGGAGCACAAGGACATCCTGCAGGATGTATTAGGACATCCTCTAGGTTGACATGTAGTGGCTTGTTATGAGGCCAAATTTTGAAAAAAGCACCTAGGAAGTTAGAACAAGACCCCTACTTGTCTCCCAAGCCATCTAACCATCCACGATCATCTCTAATCCACCTACCACATTACCAAAGGAAGTTAGCATTCACACTTTCACACAAAAAAGATAAAAAAGAAAAAAGTTATTTTCATGCACAGCAGTAGAATGTTTGATGTTTAAAATTACATGCCTAGGATAGTAGGATTGTACATAAGTTAACTCAGAATTCTCTTGAAGCAAAGCCTCTTAGCAGTTATATTAGATGAATGGTGTGTTTAAGCATTTGATTTCAATATTTTCCTTACTGCAATAGACAAGATTTCTTTTAGTATATATTTCCCCTTTTTCTCATTGGTAATCAAGCTTCTTTTGAATCAATAGAATGTTGCTTTGAGAAGCCATAGTGGTCCATCGCCATCTTAGAAGTGACAATGAGTGAACGTGTCACATTTACTTGTGTATACAACATTGTCACCTCCAATTTTGTACGAACCCTGGGTTGATAAAGTAAAGTTGGTAGCCCTAGGTGTTACAACATTCTTGTTGCAATATTGGTGCTCATCACTAAGGATGTGGTTGATAATTTTTTTATCCCATCTACTTGATCAGCTATGATGGTTTAGAATATTTCATGAGTATAAAAGAATGATGGAGGTAGTGTTATTGTGCTAATATATTTGATTAGAAACATGATCATATTAGCTTATTTAGCTAATAAATGTGGCTTAACTACCCTATAAATTATGCAATTTCTTAGTTTGATAGCCCCATTGGCTTATGGGATTACTAGATTAAATTCCTTTAAACTTGCAGGTGTAGAATCATGAATGAATGGGTTGTAGTAGGGGAAAGTGGTTTCTATTTTTGTTTACCTATGATGGAGATGAAGCAAAATAGTGTGCAATGATTCCCTATAAGAGGATCTAAATTGGTTTTGCAAGAATATTGGTTGTAGGTTCCAATAGGGAATCACTGTGAGAACAAAAATGCGTTTCATAGTGGATGAAGAGTGCTAATTATAGAAATTGCATTCGTATCTTCCAAAATATTCTAAAAAAGCAAGAGAATTGAATGGTGATTTCTTGGTTTTTATAAGGGGATTGAGGCATTTTAGTCTTCATAGAACATCTAAAATAGATTTTAGATGCAAATGGAATATGGAGAACATAAATATCTCATATATTGAGCTCGAATACTAACCTTGGGTTCTTGGCCTTGATTTGGGTAGCTAGATTCCTTTTAGAGTTGAAAGTTCGAAAGCCATTTTATGTACAGTTGCTAAGTAAGACCTAATAAGAAGGACTAGAGGATAATTTCTCCTTAGGTTATATTCCATCTACAATTACTAAATAAGAATGAATAAAAAAGAGTAGATCCTAAATTACATTGGGGTTGTCCTCCATGTACAATTACTAAATAAAAACTGAAAACTACTAAGTAAAAACCAATAAGAATGGCTAGAGGATAATTTCCCTTTGGGTTTCCTTCCATGATTTCTCGAGATATATACCTATGGATCAACTGTTCAAAAATTTGGAAGGAACCCCTTCCAATAGTTTCCTGGGAATTCTTAGTCATACAGGTGTTGGAGAACAGATATTAGTGATCTCTTTAAATTGTTATTGCATGAGTATAAAATAATTATGGAGGTATTGCTATTGTGCTAATATGTTTGGTTAAAATTTGTTGGAATTGATGTCATAGAGTCCTAGTATTGTTCATCATATGCCTTGTGTCAACATGATGATGTTAGTAGTCCTCTTGATATGTGATGAGTGTTTGGATTGTTGGTATTGTTGGATGGCATTGATGTAAACATGGTTATGACATGACCTAGTGTAGCAACTAGTGAAAAAATGGGAGGTTGAGTAGAGATGGCTTCAAGACATGTTGTGTTGGTTTGCTATAAGAGATATTGCTATATGTGTTGGAGGTTCCTCTATAGGTATTGGAGGCGGTTGGATGACTTGATGTTGCTTCTGTAGGTATTGGAGATGTTGCTACAGGTGCCAGAGATGTTACTATAGGTGCTGGAGGTGTTTGGACAGGTGGTTGTTTCGTCTTGAGGAGCTATAGGTGTTAACCTAGATGAGGAGTTTGGAATACTAAGGTTTGCATGTCAATGAATTTTTGCAAAGGTTCTTGGCATATGTCATTAGTTTCAAACTTGTCACAGAGGTTTGGAGGTGTGATTTGGAGTTGATGAAGGTGTACCTAAAGTTTGGTAGAGTTCTGAGCTGATTTTGATTGAGTTTTTTCCATCCTCTACCCTAACCACACGGAGACAATCTCATGCATGTAGTTGAAAGGCTCCAATCACTGTTAGATGGTGTTGTGAGTGCAGTTACAACCTAAATTTAGCAGTTTGTGGGTGTGGTTAAGGCCTAATGCGTGTTTTTCTATGGATTCCTCACACATCTTAGCTAAAATAAGTGTTTTGGTGATGGTTCATGTTCAAATTTTTTATGAAAAAGGTCAAGAAGCCTTAACCATGTTCTAGAAAGTGATTAAGGTTGAAACTATTCTTTATGAATTGGAGTTAGTGGCTTGATCACTTTAATGATCTAAATCCTTATCAAATCAAGCATATGAATAGAGTTTGTAGAGCTCAGTAGTTCTTGGTAATTATTGAGTTAAGCACCTTAGTTCATCCATATATTGGAGGAATCTCAATGATAGTATGGTTGGTTCTTTTAATGTGTCTAGTAAGTGTGAGAGTGAAGAAGAGTTTGCAAGCAGTGTGAGGGTTATGTTGCAGATTTTATGAAGGAGTTTGTAGTTGTAGCAATAGATAACACGAATATGTTTTAACCAAAATTTTGTGTAGTGAGCGAGAATATGAATTATGGATCAGTAGAAGGTATTTTTGTTGTGTGATTGTAGGTGTATTTGGAGATTGTTTTCTCCTAGTATATTCTCCAGCTTATTGTTTGGTTGCAACATTCAGTTGTGAGCAGTTTTATTCCTTGCAGAGACGATTTTAATTGATGTGTTGATCCTATTATTTTATGTAGTGTTTGGTGAGATTGTGATGAACTTTTTGGTGTAGTTTTGGATTTGATTGAGTTCCTTGAAGATATATTGGTGTGGTGATCATGTTGAGCAATTCTCGGCTTTATGCTGAAAATATATGAAACAAGAACCACTTAGAGGAGTGGACTTAGAGGACTTCGGTGAAATCCATATAAGTGAGAAGTTTTCTCAATCCAATGGTAGTTGGATAGCTTGGAAGAAATTGGGTGAGGCTCGTTTGCTGTGGTGGCTTCCAACAAGTAGGAGTCTGTAGAGTCATTTGATAGTTCAGGAGTAGCCGATAAAGGATCGTTGGTTGTGATGGTTTCCAACGGATGGCAGTTTATATATATGCATGATAAAGAGATCTCCATTTGATAATAGGAAAATAAATATCTATCTAAATAATTTTCTTAGCATAATAAAATTTATTTAGCAGTGCAAGAGAAACAAGGGTGTTTTTTGACCCAAGAGGAGGGTTTTCCACCAGAAATATTTGTGTCTCTTGTGTTTAATGATTGCATGGTTTTACTTGTGTTTGATGTTCAATATTTCCTTATTTTATTTAGTTTATGCATGGCATAACGGTTTAATTAATTGAAGAAAAATATATAAGTGCCTTCATTAATGGTTCACCCCCCTCTCAATAGTGATCTAGTTTCAAACAAAAGGGGGTCATTTTAGCTAATTTAGCTAATAGCCTTGGCTTAAATACCCTCTAAATTATGCAAGCTCTTGGGTTGATAACCCCATTGGATTATGGTATTACTATATTAAACACCTTTAAACTTATGTGGTTACACTCATGAATGAATGTAGTTGCAATGTGAAAAGTGGTTTCTATTATTTTGTTTACTTCTGATGGAGATGAAGAAAAATAGTGTAGTGATTTCCTATAAGTGGATTTAAATCGATTTATCAAGAATAATGGTTTTCAATTCCAATTGGGTTTCACTGTGAGAGTTGCAAATGTGTTTCATAGTGGATGAATTGTGCTAACTATAGAAATTGCAGTCATCCCAAAACAATCATCCCAAGTCTTCTACATAACCAATACAATTGAATGGTGATTTCATAATGTTTATAAGGGGATTGAGGTCTTTCAATCTTCACAAAACATCTAAAATAAATCTTATATGCATACAAAATATGAAATGAACATAACTCTCTCTTATATATTAAACTTGAAGACTAGCCTTGGGCACTTGGGCTTCGTTTGGGTAGTTGGCTTTCTCTTAGAGGTGAAAGTCATTTTTATCTATAATTAATAAGTAAGAACCAATAATAAGGACAAGAAGATAATTTCCCCTTGGGTTGTCTTCCAGGTACAATTACTAAGTAATAACTGATAAGAAATACTAGAGCTAAATTCCCCTTGGGTTTTCTTCCATGTAAAATTACGAAGTAAGAATCAATAAAAAGGACAAGAGGATAATTTTCCCTTGGGTTGTCTTCCATGATTTCTCGAGATATATATATCTAAGGATCAAATGTTCTGAAATCTAGAAAGCATTGCTTCCAACACTTTTCTAAGAATATGGGGGCATATGGTTGTTGGAAGACAAATGTTAGTGCTCTCTTTTCAGTAGAATATGGGTTCATGTACTTCATGCGATTTGTTAGGGGAATTTTGAGGTCTAAAATGCGCCTCCTAAGGAAATTATAAAATAATAGGGGAAATAATAAAATAATAGTGGAAATAATAAAATAATATTAGATTACATCATCAAATTGTAGAGAGAAAAAATTAAAAGCTATTTTTTCAACTTGTATTTTCAACATATCTCCCCGAGGCTTTACTCAAATTTTGAGCGGGAGTACTCATTGGATGCAAAATTTAATTCCGCATCCAAGGAGTACCTATGTTACATACTTTCGATGGACCATGCTACACGAAAATGAGAAATACATGAAAAACGTGATTGCAATCACATTTTTTCATGTATTTCTAATTTTTTGTGTAGCAGGGTCCATCGAATGCAACATGGGTACTCCTTGGATGAGGAATTTATTTTTTCATCCAATGAGTACTCCCTCTCGAAATTTGAATAAAACCTTAGGGAGATAAGTTGAAAAAATAGTTTTATTATTTTATTATTTTTTAATATTTTTACTTTTTTATTCCAAAATTGGTGAATCATCCCCAATGGTTGAAATCATCATCTTGAATCCTATTAGTTCTTATAAATTTTATTTTGGTTGTACATTTTTCTTAGGAGGCCGATTTTAGACCTCAAAATTCCCCTAATGGAATTTTCCGTAGCATGGAGCTTCTCCATGACTATATGTATATACTTGTTATGACATGTGGATAGGTTAACCTATAAGAAAAAATGAACAGGTTAATTGTGGATGAGATGTGTAAGTTAGATCACTGGCACACTATAATTATGGTTCTAAACTATTAATTTGTGACCTAATTCATTTATAAGCCAGTGCCTTAGTCTAGCCTTTCCTTAGGAGAAATAATCAATCATCCACTAACTCAAGTGGAAATCAATCTGCCACTCAATTAGTCTATCAGAATCCCCATGGGCATTTGATGTTTTTTAATTCTACTACTCAATTTTTTTTGTCAAAAATTGCTACCCATCAACCCTTTTGGCAGAGGGTTGTTTCCTTGTCAGCAGGATGGGTTGAAGAGCGAGAGTTATCAATTATTGGGTCAAGAACATGTACTTGTATTGATGATTAGGATGAATATTAGCTTGGCATAGGTGTTATGAGCTAAGAAAATTGTTGGAAAGGTAGAGGAGGAAGGCATAAAAATACACACAAAATGTGAGCTACTGCTCAATTACCTTATTAACTACAAACTTGCTCCTGTCATATACATCCACTGGGCTACTCCTTGTCTCTCTTATTGCTCTATATTCCAATGACCCAACCACGGGTATATAAACACCAAAATTACTAAATATGGAATCATGCAAATTCTAACTAGACTTGAATTTTCTTCGGTTAAATACTTCATGCAAACTCACACTTGATTTAGCTTCTAATATTTGACTCAATGTATTTTTCTTAACTTAACTCAACTCTTCACGCATTGCATGCAAGAGTAATTACTATTTCTAACACTCCCCCTTAATTACAACCATATGAATCAACCTTAACTTAATCATAATTCAACATAACTTAAACATGCCTGCTAGTCTAAGTTAGCTAGGCTTACAATGACTCAAAATTTTTTTACAATGTTGGATTTTATTTTTCGTTTATTTCAAATTCTATACCCTCGAAACAACTTCATTCTTAGTTGTGCTTTCTTTTTGTAAGCTCCATGTTTCTTCACTCATTGTTGCTGCAATTTTTCTTTGACTTCTCTTGTACTTGTTTTGAGCCTATCTTCTACAACTTCCTCTTCAAATATTTGTTCATTCACAGGCCGCTACCACAAATCTTCATATTCAAACTGTGAACTTTGCTCTACTACTTGCACTTCATATTCATGATCTTCTTTCTGACATATTTCTTGATAACATAATTTGATCTCTTCTTGACTCCACTGCTGAAAGGATGTTCCAATTCTTTCTTCTTCGTATTCAAAAACTACAATGTCATTTTTTCCATATTTTCTTCATATTCTCTTTCAGCTATAACTATAATTGGACTGTTGTCCTATTTACCTACACACTCAAAAATAATATTAAAAATCATCATTATGCTCTACAATGAGAGATTTCTCCTCTTCCTCTTCCTTCTCTTCCTATGCCATTGAATCATAATCTTCATTTTCCACTTCTTTACCAACCTTTGCTACTACAAATAGGTTGTGTTCCACTTGGCTTCTAGATATAAGTAGGCTTCTCTCACCAAATAATAATATATCAATGAGATCTTTCTATTACATCATGTGCAACCACTCATCACTAGTTAATTTTTCATCATCAAACTTAACATCAACATAATTTTCATCCACTCTATGGTGGCACATCTAAACATGCATGTGTTCATTAACAATTTCAACTTCACCAAATTCATCGGTTGTTGTTGAATTTATGAGAGATGCGCTCTAAACTACTTAAATTCATCATTTGCTACTAAAAACAATACTTCATATGAAAAATTATCTTTTTCATTCTCAAACTTAAATGTATCAACTTGTGATGCAAAGAGGTCATCATCAACTACAATCTTACCATCATCAACAAGGTCTATTGCTGGTTTCACCAATTTACAACTCAGTTTGTAGTCAACATCCACATTTGTCTCATCATAGTGGGATTCACAATCATCTACACCATCCACATTACAATGGAGTTCTCGAGCATCTATATGATCTTTCTCTGCTTTACACATAGAGGCTTCAACTTCTTTCTCTGCAATCTTTGTTGCATCTTCTTCATCCATATGCATGTTTGCATAATGGGTTTTACTTTTAGAATATTCATGACCATTATCCACATTTGAGTGGGATTCTACATGCTCTAGTGTCCTTCGAGAGTCTTTCTCATTTATCCTTAGTTCCACTATTGAATTCTCTGTTGATTATTCAATAGATTGTGACACAACTTGCTGCTGCATGTCACTTTCCTTTGTACCAAATTCTACTTCTAGGATCTTCCATGCTTCCTAGGAAGATGTAGTTGTTGCTATATTTCACAAAAAATTCTCATCCAATGTCAATTAGATAAGATCTAATACTAAAGCATTGCATAGTTCATCATATGGGTTATTAGATCATTCCTCAATCAACTCTTTACATCAAAGAAAAGTTTCCATCATAACAAGCTAGATCTCAAAGTTCTTACCAAAAAACATAGGAGCTTGTAGCAGATCTACGGTACATCAATCAAACTCCATCTATTATTTGTCTTTTGCTATAATTCTCAGTTCCTTGGCTTGAATCCCTCTAAAAATGGCAATAATCTCTGCTTCTTCTTTTGATTTGCTTGAGTTGTTCTTTCTGACCCATCACTGTCTTCTCTCGCTTATTATTCATCTTCTACTTTTTGGTTTCTTTCCTTATTACATGAGACTTCTCTCTATTTGCCCCCAAAAATAAATATGGTATCTCTCGCTTATCATTCATCTTCTACTTTTTGGTTTCTTTCCTTATTACATGAGACTTCTCTCTATTTGCCCCCAACAATAAATATGGTTTTTAATATACACCTTCGCAATACAAAATCTTCATTGAGTTTGCATACCTTATCATATATAAAAGAAATTCCGAACTTAAAACACCTTCATGCTTAATTAAAAATTTTTTACAAACAAACACACTTTTTCAAAACCCTAAATTGTCATTCAAATAAAACCCTATTCTTTTAAACCTCTTTTAATAAAAATAAATAAAAATCACTTCATACAACTCTCCCCAAAAAAATCTTATTAATGGTAAACCTCCTTTTTAAATAATCCCTTTAATTTTTCAATACAATAACAACTCTTTCCAATAGGGGCTCTCACGAATTTAAAAAAACTTTAATATTACTCAACCCAAAAAAAAACTCGTATTTTATAAAATCTCCATATAACACTTTCAACCATAAAAAGGAACTCGAAACCATTAAATTTGTCCACGTGACTTTAAAATCTCTCAAACCTGATGAAAAATCTTTCATTAACTGTCTTTTTTTTAATATCTCAAATGACCATTTTAATATCTTTGAACCTTTAAAAAAAACCTTTCCCTTCGAATAAAAAAATTTCAAAGCCATTAAACGTGCTTCATAAAATCTCCATGCAATCGTACCTTCCAAAAGATTTCGAGTATCTTTTTAAAACCTTATGACTTTATAACCAATCACCTTTTAAACATATGACGTCGAATGAGTTCAAAAACTTTGAACATTATCTCGCAGTAGACTTTTTTTCTTTAACGAGTCTGGCGATATGGTTGGTTCCATTAGTTCTAATAATGGTTTTTTTGCACTTCTAATATGTGGAAAATTTTAGGGGTTAATATTTGCAAGTGGATTAATTTTCTATGGTTTTTTTTGAAATAAGATTTTACCAATTTTACATTTTTTCTAAGCCTTACAATATAAAATTATTTTACCTTAAAAATCACCAACATTATATACAAAATATATATAAAATCATTTTAAAATTCAATAATTTTATAAATATATCAATAAATATTTTATAGTTTTCATATTGAGGACCACTGAGATTCATCAATGTTTTTAGATTTCAACATAATTTTCCAACCTTAAAATTTTACCTACCCTAACACCTTATAATTCAGGTACTATAAATTTTGGGATGCATTACTGTTGTCGTCTCCTAATTTTTTATTTTTTACTTCTACTTCTACTTCTACGCTCAAACCCTTGCTCACCGCTTCTGCTCCTGCTCGCCCTCCTGCGCTCAACCCCCTGCTCGTCGTTCCTACTCCATCTCGCCCTCCTCTTCTGCTCATGTGCTCAACCCCCTGCTCCTGCTCCTGCACTAAAAAAAGCCCATTGTCAAGGGTCGTTCTGCTCCTGCGCTCAATCCCCTGCTCGCCGCTCTTTCTCACCCTCCTGCACTCAACCCCCTGCTCGTCGTTCCTGCTCCAGCTCGCCCTCCTCTTTTGCTCCTGCGCTCAATCCCCTGCTCCTGCTCCTGCACCAAACAAAGCCCATTGTCAAGGGTCATTCCGCTCCTGCGCTCAATCCCCCTCTCACCACTCCTGCTCGCCCTCCTGCGCTCAACCCCTGCTCGCCCTCCTGCGCTCAACCCCCTGCTCACTACTCCTACTGCTCACTACTCCTACTCCTACTCCTCCTGCGCCGCTCAACCCCTACCTACAAACCCCTTGAGACAAACAACAATAAAAGGCAATCATAAAAATCCCTTATCAGTGGTTTTAGCCCGACGTAGTGTCATGTTGGTGAAATGTGCCAAAGTCCTCATAATTTAGCCCGACGTAGTGTCATGTTGGTGAAATGTGCCAAAGTCCTCATAATTCTCCGTAGTTTCAACCAATGCATTTCCACTCCATTGGAATGGGCCAATGAAACCTTGGCATGAGAACTTGTGCCAAGACACTCCCATCCATATTGATGATTTCGCTAATGGATGTGTCCTCGACATTTTCGCCAATGATTTTCGCTCTCAATAGAATAGGGGTAATGGTGCATTTTGTTTTCATAACATTAATTTTCCAACACTGTTTCCTTCTCATTGGTGATTCAAGTTGATGGTTCATACCATTTCTCATGGCCTTTATCATGAAATCACAATAATGTAATCAAACCTAATTACGAGACATTGTGTTATCACGATGGTGTGTGACAATCCAAAATAGGTGGATGCATTCATTTTCACACCACTTTTTCTTTGCCTTGATTAGATGGGTGTATGTGGTCATATACTAATCAAGCTCATGCTCACTTCTCAATAGAGATCCTTTATCCAGGGATCTGGTCCATTAAAAATGTGCATAACAACTTTCTAGAATAAATTGGAGATTGGGTTTCAAGGAGGTTTCTTAGGCGATGACACATAATACGACAATAAACAAAGATGATAAAGAAACATAAAAATATTTAGTTTTTATGAATGATTTATGTTTTTTGATTAGTTATGGCCTAAGAAACTATTGGTATAACATATGAATGAAATAAGACTAAATGGAATAATAGAAAAGAGGATTAAGGAAATGGTTAATACAATATAGGCTTTTCAATTTAAGGAGGAAAATGGCCAACCTATTTGTCCCGCCATGATTTGGGGTTTTTATTAAAATTTTATCTAAGGTGGTATTCCTCTAACATAATTTCCGGAAGATGTGAACTTTACCTCACTTTTTTCATTTACATTTTGAGGTGAAATTCCTGTGAGACAATTTATGTAAGATGTAGACTACGTTTCTGTCCAACCAATTTTAAATTCGTAAAAGTGCATATTCTAAGTTATATGCATCCTTTAGTTACCTCTTTTGTCATTATAAAAAATGACCTATTTCAATAGATGGGTTATTCGAGAAAGTTTAAATTCGTAGAAGTGCACATTCTAAGTTATATGCATCTTTTAGTTGCCTCTTTTGCTATTATAAAAAATGACCTATTTCATTAGATGGGTTATTCGAGAAAGTATTTGGATGGGTTATTCGAGAAAGTCTTTGGATCTCATGTTGTTAGATCCAATGCTTAGATTTAATTTTAATGGTATTTAAAATTTAATTATTAAGGTAAGAGTTTTATCTAATTCAAGTTGATGAAGGGTTGAATTAATTTCATTTTGAAATCAACTCAATATGTAAATTATATAACTTTCACCAACTCGTAGAAAATTCAAATTTATTAAATTCATTTTTAAGTACTTAACCTCAAGTTATTTTATGAGTGAGGAGGTATAAAATTGGTTTAAATTATTTAATATTTTAGAATTCTTTTAGAATAATTTTCTATCGATCTTATGGTGTACAATTCTAAGAATGGTAAGATTTTCTAAGGTTAAATAAGAAAAAAGATTTCATGTAAGTAAATTTACGTTTTAATAATTTGTAAATGAAAATCATATGCACTTAAAAAATAACATAGTTACAGGTTAGGTAAATTTTCTTAAGATTTTCTTAAGATTGCCACAAATTATAAATAGATTTAATAGGTCAGCTCATGTATTCTTCCAATTTTTTAGTCTTAGTATGATATATTTTTTTTCTCCTAGGAAAAATCGTAATTTTATTAGTAATAACAAAATTACATTTTGTAGATGCTAAGGCGCATATGCATATAGAAAATTAAAAGACTGTTGTCAAAAAAGAAAAAAGCCCAGAAAGGAGTATGGGAAGAAATAATGTACATATGGGGAGGAAATTATGTTTTTCTCTCTTTTTTCTTCTCAACCTTTCGCCACTACCCTTGAGTCTGTGAGTTGTTATGGATCATAATTATGCTATCAGGTAGCCCTTGACTAAGATCTACCTCAACACAAATTCTGGAAAAAGTATGTATGCCTCTTGAAATTCTTTCCACATCTTGTTTGAGGTATTTTCCTATCGCATTCCCCATTGCTTCGAAAAATTTGGGTAGCCAGAAGTGTAGCGAGAGGTTGTGTAGTCTGACCCATACCGGCATTTTGGAAACCACCATGGTGGTGGGGTCAAAACCCAGGAACCAGGTGGTCATGAAGAGTCCTGCATTGCCCCAGAACCATGGCCCCTCATGGAGGACATAATTTTTTTCCCTGATCGTGTCAAAACTAACGATAAAAAAGCCTTTGGAGCATAAATGGATATCACAATTTGTTGTCCATGTGGAGAAAATCCATTGTTGTAATACATCTGTTTTGGGCCAAAAGCCATTAAATCTGCATATGACAACCTTTATAAAGAAATTAGTATAAAAATTGTTTACCTCAGGCAGAGCGATTGTCAGTACTGGAGTCTGCGGTCTTTGCTCCACAATATAGGGTCCAGGTAGTGCTTGTGTTGGTGTTGGCTTGTTGGTGGCTTCCCCCTTCCCTTTGACGACATCCTTGAAAGAACATGTGCCTTTTGAGCTAGAGCCAAAGCTTCCACCTCTCAGCCTCGTGTTTAGGATGATGGTTGAGTCTGGTACAATTCCATAGTCCGGCACTGTACATTGGTCCAGTAAGATTTGGCCTACATATATCAAACTTTGCATGTTTGCTGATATGCCTGTGAGTGCTTTTATACTTTATATCTTCTATCAACTTCCCTGTCTAGGTTAGCTTGCATATCGTTTTTCCTGACAAGGTTCTGATAAATATTTGTATCAGTCCCTATTCGGAGTCCTTGGTGGGGGATGTTGTTCTTTTCCAGGATCCCTCTGCTATTTGGGTCGTTGTAGCTATAGGATTTGAGCAATCCAGTTTATTAAAATTACCTTGTAGCTGCTGTGGAGTGACCACTTTGTGTGTGTTCCTTATCCCCTCCTTGTCTGTAACTGCATAGATACTTCCTTGTATAGGTCTAGATTCAGTATTCTAACTGCTCTCAGGCCATACGGCTTCCTCAGAGCACTGAGGACTTGGGTCGAAGAGTTTTGCCTAGATTTCCTTCTTTAAATCATGAAATCTCATCTCCTTTCTAAACTATGTGCTGTAATATCTGCCCTTTATCGCTCTGATAAATAGTTTTTGCAGCTCTGTCTCCCTATTGGGTGGAAACCCCTCTTTTATGCCTTGATATGTTGGATTGGAATTTTTCTCTGTGAGCCCAAGTGCCCCACCGAGCTGTTGAGTCTGCCCGCAACATGATTTCTCCATATCGGTCTTGCTGAGGGTGCTTAAAGTGTATTTATACGGGTTTTACTAGATCCTCTGCAATGCCCATTCTCGCTGACCGTTTGGTAATATAAGCCCTTGCCAGACCGAAGGAGCCCCGAGCCTCCTTAGTCTGCACGACCCATATCCAATCTTGCGTAACCCCCTCTTGTCGGACAACATCTCCCCGGTTTTTGCACCTGTGGGTTGTGGATATATGGACGTCTAGGTATTCCTTATTGTCATCTGGCTGATTCACGCGATGGATGGGGGAGCATACCCCTGATCTGAGTAAGAAATGCTCTTCCCCAGAAACCCCATCTCTAGAACGCTGAATGGCGGCTGTGCTATTCTCTGTTTCAGAAACCCCAGAGAGCTTGAGAGCATCGAACTCTACTGGCTTGAACTGAATCCGCATGGGAGAATAGTTGGGAAAGCTTGAGCCTGAACCCGCCCTCCCATTCGAGGGACAACCCAGTACTTCATGGCTGATCTTCAATGACAGAGTATCCATCTTCCAGGGTTTTAGAGCATAAATATGAGGTGATTTAAACTCTATTTTACAGCCCTTTCAATTTTATTTTTCTAGTAGTACAATCCTAGTATGATATTGACTTGAAGGACAATATAATGACTTGTTAGTAATCAACCAAACCATCGATCATTTACGAACCAATAAAGCATATTCCTATAATTGCAACCTCAGCATAACAAAAATAATTTCCAATTGTATACCATGGATGTGATTTAAAAAAAAATGATATTAACTAAATGTGATTTAAAAATACTTTATATCAAGTTTGACTAATGGAAGATATTTAAACAATGAGTTATTTAAACAATGAGTTCATGAATAATATAAGTGGACAATAAATAAATATTTTACTATGTAGCCATACTATAAGTTAACTACAATGAGTTCATGAATAAGATAAGTGGACAATATATAAATATTTTATTATGTAACCATACTTACCTTAGATAAATGAACCTTTCTAAAAATGCCATTATATATCTTATTTAAAAAAATCCCTGATATGAAAAAATACACTTTAAGCAACTTATATAAACCCAAAATGTGTAATAAGAGAAAAAAAAACAAAAAAAAACCTAAAGAAATTGATAAGAAATAAAAAGTTCATAAATTTTCTCGTTTATAGAAAAATGACATTTCCTAGAAAAAACAATGTCTTCAATTTTTTTTTATAGAGTATATAAGTAGGAAATAGTAAGTCAATAAAGTATAAGGAAATAGTAAGTAAATACCAGTGACAATGTACATAATTATTATGATAGTTTTTCTTCCTTCGTAACACAGATTGATAAAAAAAAAATATTCTTTCATAATCATAGAAGAGCTAAAGTTTATTTAAATGGGGTTGCTATATCTAATTTCTTACCATGTCACAATTTGCAAAGAAAAAAAGCTTTAGATGGGGTTGCTATAGGAGATCTATAATGTGATTTTTTGGAAATTCCGTTGACGGAATCCGACGGAAGAAATGAGGTTAAATCTTGATTTATAGCAGTTAAAATGGTTTTTTAACTACATATTTGGATTCAGCACCCTGAAAAACCCTTGGGACCCTTTGATTGTGCAGAAACTAGCTATCAAACTTGCGATTCTAATAAATTGCTACCAGATTTTGACTGGAAAAACCTGCCAGAAAAACTTTCAAAAAGTCTCATTATAAACAACTGCGTTATCATCTCTAATTTCTTACCACGTGACATTTTATACTACAAAGTTGGATAAATAAATAGTAAGCCTTTTGAAAACAAGAAATGTGAACGTGAGGGAGAGCCATATAAGTTTTGTTTGGGCAACACCTAGAAATCCCAAACAACTACATGCACTCCTTTTAACACTATTCTTTCTTTGTGTTGATTAGATGGGTAGTGGTGGTCATATAACGATCCCGATCAAGCTAATACTCACCTCTAGTTTAAAATATTTATCCCCCAACCTATAAAAAGGCACACATGAAGCGAATTAGTCTATGCTATTTTTCGAATTCTAAAGAAATATATAGTACAACAATTTTTTACATTTAAATTACATAAACATAATAAGTTTCAAGTAGTTTTTCTAAGTGTTACTGTAAATTATGGAAATAAACAACGATTAAGTAAGAATCCTACTTAGAAGGATTGAGTTTCCTCGATATCATTTGTTCGTTGGTTAAGTATAAAGAAATGGAATAACTGAGAATAATTATATTTTCAAGTAAAACAATAAAGGATTGGTAATCAGTGCCTATATAAAGAATGTTAGTCAAAAAATATTTTTAATAATGATTATCTTAGTATTTTTATTAAAAAAATTCTCTCTCAAAATTTAATAAACAAAATATATAACATTAAATGATATGTATATTAAAATATTGTTTTTGACCACATATGCTCAGCAATAACCATCACATTATATAACATTAAAAGCTAAGCATATTAAGTTGTGTATAGTTGGATTACAACTTTAATTTTATAAGAAGAAATTTCAAACCAACCAGTGTGGTTCATCGTCAGAACAAGGTGAAAAATCAAATCTATCTTTGCCAGTTAAATACATAGAGCAGAACTTCCAACGACTAACTAAAACAACCACTACATATATTGTAATTGAAATAAATATTTATGAATAATAAAAAATTTGAAAAAGATATATATTTTTAAAAATTTGATCTTTCAAAAAATAAAATAATAAAGTTAATATTGATCTTAATTAAGTATTTGAATGAGATTACTAGATAAATGTGTAATTCCTTAAAAAAAGCTCTTCATAAATCAAATGTGACATCTCTTTTCCATTATTATTAACATTAACCTTAAATTAAAATAATAATAA
>APFE030038186.1:9270-37903 GCA_000404065.3 Pinus taeda
GCAGCTTTTGGTGGTGGAATGAATTCAATCTGATGAACGGTTTGCAAGATATCGACTGCCCTAGTTTGAAGCCGGAAACTGCTGAAACTGAAGCTGCAACTGCAGAAGTAAAGATTGACTTGCGAGGCCTAGAATATCTCCTCATCTGAATTGTACTGTAGGCTCATCTGAACCTAATCTGAAAGCCGCAACTTTTGGTGGTGGAATGAAGTCAATCCGATGAACGGTTTGTGAGATATCGTCTGCCCTAGTTTGATGATGAAGCCGCAAATGTTAATGTTGTTGATCTAGGGTTTGATACTACTGATATGAATCAAATTTATTGTACTATTTCTCTCTGCTGAATTATTGAAGATAAAAGAATATTTGACAAAAGGGTTTCCCCACACATTGTGGGGTTTGTCCCTGGCTAGCCGCCACATCTTGTGTCTCTTATCTTGGCTTGTTTTCTGTCGATCGTTTAATGTTCTATCTGCATTTTACTTTATGTACATGTGATTTCTAATCTGTGGAATATAGTAAAAAAGGAAGTAAATTGTTATAACCATAGAACATACCATAATTTAACAAACTTCCACTATAATTTTCAAAGACAGGGTAGTTTTTGACCCATGTTTCTACATTCATCTGGTATAAATTTTGAACACTATTTTTTCATTGGTGTAGTGCACATTTTGAGGGTACCTTTTATCCTCTTTCAACATAATTTTCAATGTATGGATCTACTATACCATCACAAATTTCAGGATACTTTTCTACATTGTTCTTAGAATTACAAAAAAATAAAATTGGCTTTTTGTTAATCTGAGAAGTACTCTTGTAGGATTTATTTGGCCATTAGGATGATGGTACTAATCTCTAAATTTTTTTAGAGAAATTAAAATAATATGTGATGGTACTAATATATTTCACTTTTAAGATTTATCTTTGTTGTATTGAAAATTTATGTTTTGATACACTAAATTCAAAACCACGTATTTATTGAATATTCCTTAGCTTGCTTCAAATTACAAAAGCATTAACTAAATAAAAGCTTCCCTTGTTGCATTAATAATTTTCCTTATTCAGTTATCATTTTTTTCAAGTGTCATCCTGTTGTTTTTCCAACTACATAGATACTTATTTTCAACTTCCGTTCATTTCTTTTTTGTTGTTATAATATGCCTTTGATTTCTAAATATACCTTTGGTTTATAAATTAAAAGCTGGTAGAGTTAAAGAGAAGAACCTCTTTTCTTCTTAACATTTGACTTTTTCATCTTACTTTTAAATTTGAAATTGCATACTAATTTAGTCCTAGTCCTATTATATAGGCATGTTGAAATATGATCCCATGTTTGTTGATATAAATGGATTGATGCTTATTTATATTTAGAAATATCACTGACGTAAAGAAAAAGTTCCTTTTACTTTAGTATTTGTCTTAATTTTTAGTTATCATTCGGATTCAAATTTTATTAATTATAAGTTGTCCTATTTCAAGAATTTTTTTTCAAGTTAGTTAAACCAAAATTATACATACTTTACCTATTATTTATATGCTTATTTCATGACCCCAATCATACCCTGAAATTAACCACTTAACACATTAAATCTTCTACTTGAGGCCAAAATAATTTTGTAGTTAATTTAGGCTTTTGGAGATAGGAATTGGAATAATTCACCACAACCATTTCATCTTTGTAACATAGTGGTCAAATATTTAGAGAACTTGAACTTATTTCTAATAGATATAATCTAGGCCCATTAGGCAATGATTTCTCTCTTTGGAGGGGATAATGCCATGCTTGGAACTGAGGTTTGTTTAAGACTTATAACTCTTTCATTACTAAATATCCCCCAACCATTTGGCCTCAATTTGAATGACATTTAACCTATTGCATATATCTATGAAGAGGTAGCTTAGATATCATTCTACTAGTTTCCTACAGGTCTAGCTTTTTGTAGGAGGGAAGGTGCCAAATACACATTTTTATGGGCCAATGCGATTCAATCACCATTTTCTTATAAATATAAATATAGTATTCATACCTTCAATCATCTCTCTGTTGGATTTCATAACCTCTCATCGTAGCTAATTGTAAGGCCCTGGTTTATACTCTTCATCCTCTTTCTTTAATATTCACCTCAACCATTTTTTTAGAAAGGGTTTGAAAGGGTCATAGTCTAGGTTTGTTTAAGTGATTTTTAGTTTATCTATTAGATATTATTTGGATGGAAATTTCACTTATGGGATCCATATTATGGTTCAAACATACTTGAAACCACTTATTGCACCACCTAAGCATGTGTGCTTCTGATTCATCACTTCTTGCTTGATTTTTTACATTTGTGACTTTGTTTTGAAAAATTAATTGTATTTTAGGAGAGGTATTCCTGGAGCCCCTTTTTTCCCCCATTTCTTTACTCTTTTCACCTACATTTTCACTCTTTTTACCTATATTGTACCCATTTTACCTTATATAGTATACCATTTACTGCCAAAATCCTATCATCATAAGACTAGAGGTAAAGTCATTCTATTTAGCATTATTTCAATGTTTTTGGTTAAATTTGGATAGATTACAGGATCATACTTATTAAGCCATGTCTAACCATCTATTTCATTGGAATCATTGCCATGGAGACTGTTGGCAGGCGAATGGAAAGCTAAACATCTGGTCAAAGCATGAGGAGGTGGACACTTCATCATTTAAGTGTCATTGTCATTCTGTACTTAAAACTTCATTTACAATTATGTACTTAAGTTGGAAGTAAACAATAGAAACTTATTTTGGTGGGACGGTAAGTGGTTTATGGGATCTTCTTGCATATCATACACTAATATCCCTGTGGCCAAGGATAGAAATTGTTTTTTCAAGTGAAACACATCCAATCGAAGTCTAATTTTGTCATGCACAGCTGATTCACGATTGACCTTATGAGATATTATACAGCTCGCGATATTCTTTGATCGATATTTTTCTATGTTAGAGATGGTTAGTTAAGCCTAGTATTCATCGGTTGTCCTTGTAAAGTCCCGATGAGTTTGAATTTAGATGTTAATGTTCCAGACTCATTAATTTTGGAAAAGTTATGTTATTTTTAAGAGTCTAGACTATGTATTTCAACATTTAAGTTTTGATCTAATTCAGTTCCAACATTCTTCTATTGAAATTAATTGTGGTTTCATTCTGAATTTCATTTTACTAAGTTAATTTAACTTGCTCCAAGCATGGAAAGGGCCCACCATCTATGGAACCAAGTTTATAGTTATTCTAGATCTAGGATTAGTTTACTTTGTTAATTTTACATAGCATATTGTGTGATTGTTTAAGATTCGAATCGTTTAATTGATTTCGTACCTAAGTTTTTATTTCGATCCTATAGATTAAATTATAGATTAAATTGAAAAACTAAACTTTCCTAAGTAATCCATAGGCACTTAGAAATGACTTAAAGTGTTAACTGTCTCTTCTGAATAGCCTCATCATACAGATGCATTGTGAATCGTTTTGATTTGAATTATTAATAGAATTTTGAATAGTATTCCAAACCTTATACTTAGAAACCCTTCAAATTCAACAATGTACATGGATGCTTCAGCATTATGTTTCTCAATCGATTGTGTCGTGTAATGGATACAAGATTGTTTACATTGGAATTGCACGCAGGGCTATGAAATTCCTCTAAGTGTTGTGAGAAGAATGGTTTGGTTTCTCAAGCTCTGTTCAATAGTTTTAGATCTATACAATTTGTTTAACAATTTAGTTTCTTGAATTTCGCCAGTAGTCTTGGGCTTACGAATTTTGTGTGATCTTGTAGAAGTTTTGTTGCGATTTAAGCCTTTGAATTTGGTATGTATGCAATCATTTTAACTTTGTTTCATTCATGAACTAGTTAGGTTTCTTAAAGTTGTTATCATAGATAGTAATCGGATTTCCCATTTGAATAGTAGTTAGGTTTATTTCAATTCTTATTGTGAATAAGTAGTGCAACTTTAGTCTCAATTAGGAACAAAGTTCTGGTTTTTTTAAATTGCCACTTAGATTTCCTACCAATTTGATTAGGGTAGTCGATTTGATGATTTATTTGACAATAGAGTTTCAATTTCCTTACATATCATTTGTTTCAATTGCTCTGAGTTTTATAATTTGATTGCTTGCGATAGTCTTCGTTTAGAATCGTTTGAATTTGAATGTATTTTGTTGATTGAGCCAAAGTATATCAGAAACTCTAGAGCTTAGTTTAGATTTCATATTCATTAGTTTTAATTAGATTTCATATTCATGAGCTTAGCATAGATTTAGTGTTGATGTTCTTCGAAAAGAATTACTTGTCTTAATTAGCATTAGAGTGATTGAATGAATGCTTTCATTGAACATAAGTTGAAATACGTAGATAACTTATGAGTATTTTGTAGTTAATTCATGAGTGTGGTTTAATTGTAGTTAAGTTTTACTTGCATTGAAATTAAGTTTTGATTGATTTAATTTAATTAGATTGAGATTAAAATTGTTTAGTGATCTGTATTCAGTACTTAATTTAGGAATGGGAATAGGAATTGATTTTACGAATTTGATGTTAATTTAGGTTAGATGTGCTTACCCTATGTTACTTGCGCTTGTGCCTCTAAGTCTTATGACCCCGGATTGGTAATTTAATGTTGGAATTATAACACATATAATTTCCCCAACATTTTTGGCATCGTTGTCAGAGAGGTGATAAAAGGATTAGACAATCTTTTTTTTCACAAGTTTTAGGTTTGATCTTAGTTACAAGGAAACTAGAGGGCATATGTTATAGTGCTTTCTCCTCCAATTTTGTTATAGTGTTTACTTTTCTTACATATGAAAACACTATAACATTAGAGATGGTGGTAAAACGTGACTAAAGAGCCATGCATCCGCTTTTGTTTGGGGTCACTCCAAAGTCTGGTTGTCTAAGTAAGTGATGATTTCAAGATTGGTAAGTTATATTGCAATTCGAAATTTTTAATTCATTTGTATTAAAACTTCAATCTCTTCAAAGATAAAACATTTTTGGGGTGATGTAATAACCCCTTTGTACTAATCCATGTTGCAAGACATGGATCATCAACCAGTAGAAGAAATTAAAAGAATGATTGAAAGCTTAAAGAATATCCCTCAAAAAAATTTCTCCAATCCTAGCAGTAGCTGGGATATTTGCTTCTCAGGAAGAGTTCATCCTGAACGCATTCAAGAAATTATCTATCTCTCCACAACCAAAAAAAAATTTTTGAAGTCTCCCTTGATTCCTCTTGACTATATACCATGGAGATCAAGAACTCATGTACCAAAATTGATGGGGAGCGTCCAGCTGAACCGTAGATCGAAGAATGCTCACCATGCCCAGCAACAAGCCTTGTATGCATTCCGGAGACCAATTATCCATGTTCGCCTGGCATGAACAAGGAGGGCTTTGAAAGTGGTTCAAATGAAGAAATGGGCCAATACCATTAGGATTACATTGAGAACTGGTTCCAAATCACAATCCAGTCAAAGTACCACTCTCATCTTCAAATATTGTTTGTATCACATTTTTCAAGAAAGCGTATTTTTCACGCTGATGTATATTCTAAATTTTATATGTTAAATCTGAGCATGAATATATCCTTGTACCTAATCCACACATCGCTTCATTTGAAGTTATCTTTCACTTGAAGGAGGACATATTTTCTCCAGTATAGTATGAAAGTTAGTATTGTAAATAAATACATGAAAATAGTAAAGAGAAAAATAAGTCCTTTCCTAAAAACCAGCTTGTCTAGCACATTTGGGTAGGGAATTTGCTTGAAAACTAGGTAACTGGCGGGCAAGGTTCCCAATAAAGTCTGTAAATTTTTATAAGTTCTTCAAATCATGTATCTTTCAAGTCATTATGTCCTATACTTGTGTTGGTTGATGTGGGATCCCTTAAGGCCGACCTACCAACAAACCTTGTCCCATCGACATCAACTAATTATCTGGGACCAAGGATAGGGTTAGATAAGGTACTTGGGAGCTTGCATGCCTTAAGGGTAGGTATCCTTGTCATATACTAAGGAAATACATGAATTTTTCTTGGTGGATGAATATTGCAGTCTATTCAACTTTGACAAATCCATTCATGGCTAGTAGAATGTAACTAGTTCCTTGATTCCAATTGACATCAAAGGTGGGATAGCTTGCATTGGTTAATGGCTTCGTCAATAGTTGATAATCCAATGATTATTTCTTATGTTTAATATCGACACCATTTATTCACATATGTAAGATTTCCCACTAGCGTGTAGCGGTTGAAGAATATATGGTTTTGTAACCTCAACATAGGTTTGCAGTAGTTTGGATTTTTGTATCAACATTCCCATTGTCATTTCTAGTAGCAATCACCTTTCCTTAGTTGTTTGGGGACATACAACTCCTCAGGCATGGGGGAGAAGGGGACCTTTAGTTCATCCTTTAGCACTTCAAGTCATCCTTCATACTGCTTCAGCAGATCAGATCAACAATCACATCAGCTCCATCAAGTTCATCCTCCGCTTCATTTTGCAACATTGGGCACATCAAAAGCAAAGAGACATCATTGTTCATGATTTTTATTATGCCACTATTCCAATTCAAGCTCAACATGATTCTTCAAAATTCGAGCTCAAAATTATTATAAGTTAGAACTAAAGGTATGTGACTATGATTTATCTAGACTAGATCATAAGAATTCAATTGTATGTTATCTAAACGTGTTACCTCTATGACTTACCATTACCACTTCTCCCATAATATCGATCCTTCCCATGATTATCAAACTCTTCTTACCCCCACTCCCTTCCTAATCATGATCACGCATTTCAATCACTCATTCACCCTTAATGATCTATTTCTCTGTCAATTTAAATGATGATTGAACGAATGGCCACCATGATACCCAATGCTTGGTATCTCACCTCCACCCATTTGCCCATTCCCATAGAGCATGGTGTAGGCTGTCAGAGTGACCATTGGAGCAAAGTTTCTATAAAGTTCATAAGGCCGAGGTAGTAATGCCATGATATTATGATATAGGGTAGTCAATTGTGAAATTGTTCTTACAGCTAAAAGTTTAGGAAACCTAGCTTTGCATTGGAATGGGGACCGACAGGCATGAACCTACTTCTGGGAAATTTTCATAGAGCCCAAAGTATGGCCAGTGTAAGCAGATACTAGAAGGTAGAGGGTTGATGATTTTTATCCAAAAATTCCAAGTGTTTAATGACAGAGTTGCATTAGTTTTTGTGTAGAGCTTTGATTGGGAAAATGTGAAGGTTGAAAATTTAAAATTTAAGGTCACTGAGGAGTCTATTAGCAAGGCTACAGGGTTGCCTTCCGTGGGTGAGCCATTCTTCAAAGGTGGGAAAATGAATGTATCAAGTTGTGTGAAGCCTCTTGAACTGATATATCAAATGCTTAGATGGTCTAAGGGGGTATTGCACAGTTATTTATAGGAAAAATGGCACCCGCTGGTCACCATTCTCCAGAGGTTCATTACATGCGAAGGAAGGTATGCAATCATTTTTATTTATCATATTCAATTCTTTTTGCATTTCTCTGAGAACTGTAAAACTAATATTCCTCATTTCTTACAGTTGAGTTTATATAAGATGGCTCGAGGTGTCCAATCTGAGAGTAAGAACCCTGAAACTCCCATCTATCACCATAGTTTAATCAAGATGATCATAGTGGCCAAATTGAGTAAAAGGTGGAAATTCTAGGAGGACTTCCTCATTAATAATTTTCCTGGGTAAGGGACGCAATTTAAGGGCCAAGAGAGGCTTATCAGTTTGACATTGAAGTATATGAAGGAAGAGACTCCTCAGAGCTCCAAGCCTAAGCCTAGCTTTACACCTGAACCTACCCATCCTATAGAAGAGACTCACAGAGAAAACCCTCATGAATCGACAGCCAAATCCAATGCCCCCAAGGAAGAATCAGTCTTGAAATCGAAAAGAGAAAATAAACAAAAGAAAAATGTAGAGAAGAAAAACAAAGGGAAGGTAGGGCCACAAGTACTAACCTAAGCACACCAAAGCACTTGAGAAAATCGATGTTGTGGAGGGGTCCCTTCCTGAAATGAAATAGTTAGCTTTTGAAGCCCTTGAACAACATGCACAAGCCGATACCACCCTCAAGTGGAAAAAAAAAAATTCTAGCCGACTTGAAGTCAGTGCCCACTACAGAAACCTCGAATCAGGGTTGAAAATGAACTAGAAGTATGAGTAAGGTTGAATGCCTTGTAACAAAGACCCTAAATCTAGAGCCGTTGATTCCATTTCCTCCCTTGACCCAAATAATAGAAGACAAAATCCAAGAAGTGAAGAAATGAACACTGCCTTGTTTGAAGAAAAAATTCCCCAGGATATTTTTGAAGATTTAGAAGACATGTCTCCACCCCAACCAGTGATCAGTAAGAATACTAGTAAAATGAAATAGGGTACCATCTCAGACAAAAATGCCACCATTCGAGTTCAAGAGGGGAGTACTTATCAACAGTTTGCAACACCATTCAAGACAACCACTCTTACTGATGAAGAAAAATTATAGATTTGTTTAGTTAAGTTGTACAAGAATATTGTAAAGTTATGGAAGTGTGCATATAAGTACAAAGTCTAGTTTAATTACATGTGCAAGGTTAAAAATTAGATTAGGGACACTAACCTCTCTCCAATCTCCCAAAATTATGTGCTAAAATGAAAGAATAAGCATCTACTTCGGTGAAAGTCATCCTGACTTAAACCCACAAAGAAACCCAATGCTCAGGAATTGGCCCTACAGTTTAAAAAGTGCTCAGTCCGAGTTAATCATTTTTTAGGAGTTTTGGTTAAGGTACAAGGAATTTAACTAAAGGCCTCTCTTACACTATACTTTTTGGTGAATTTGTAGCTGATACATGAGGGCATGCATTCGTACATGCATGGGGGGATGTTGGAGCCCATTTTTGTCCCCATTTCTTTACTCTTTTCACCCACATTTTCACTCTTTTTACCTATATTGTACTTCTTTTACCTTCTATACTATACCATTTACTGCCAAAACCCTATCATCATATCGCTAGAGGTAAAGGCATTCTATTTAGTATTATTTCGATTTTTTTGGTTAAGTTTGGATGGATTATATGATCATACTTATTAGGCCATGTCTAACTATCTATTTTATTGGACTCGTTTCTATAGAGACTATTGGTAGGTGAATGGCAAGCTAAACATCTGGTCAAATCATGAGGAGGTGGACACTTCATCATTTAAGTGTCACTATCATTATGTACTTAAAACTTCATTTACAATTATGTAGTTAACCTGGAATTCAATGATTGACAACTTTTTTTGGTGGAATAGTAAGTGGTTTATGGGATCTTCTATAATATCATACATTGATATCCCTGTGGCCAAGGTTAGAAAGTGTTTTTTCAAGTGAAACATAGCTAACCGAAGTCTAATTGAGTCATGTGTCTCTGATTCAAGATTGATCTTATGATATATTATACATCCCGTGATAGTCATCGATCAATAGTTTTCTATGTTAAGAGATAGTTAGTTGAGCCTAATATCCATTGGTTGTCATAAAGGCCTGATGTGTTTGAATTTAGATGTTAATATTCTAGACTCATTCATTTTGGAGAACTTATGTTATTTTTTAGAGTTCAAACTATGTATGTCAATGTTTAAGCTTTGATCTAATTCAGTTCTAGCATTGTTCTATTGTAAGTAATTATGGTTGCATTCTGAATTTCATTTTACTAAGTTAATTTAACTTGCTCCAGGCATGGAAAGGGCCCACCACCTCTTCAACCAAATTTATAGTTAGTCTAGATCTAGGATTAGTTCATTGTGTTAATTTTACATAGCATATCGTGTGATTGTTTAAGTTTCAAATGGTTTAATTGACTCCGTACCTAAGTTTTTATTTCGATCTTCTATATTAAATTGACAAACTAAACTTTCCTAATTAATCCATAGACATTGGGAAACAACTTAAATTGTTAACTGTCTCTTCTGAAGGGCCTCATCATATATCTGTGTTTTGAATCATTCTGATTTGAATTATTAATAGAATTTTGAATAGTATTATGAACCTTATGCTCTACAACCCTTCGAATTCAACAATGTACATGGATACTTCAGCATTATGTTTCTCAATCGATTGTGATGTATAATCAATACAAGATTTTTTACATTGGAATCGCATGGAGGGCTATGAAATTCCTTTTAGTTTTGTGAGCAGAATGGTTTGGTTTCTTGAGCTCTATTCAATATTTTTAGATCTATAAGATTTGTGTAGCAAATTATTTTCTTGAATTTCATGAGTAGTGTCAGACTTACAAATTTGATGTGATCTTGTAGAAGTTTTGTTGCTATTTAAGCCTTTGACTTTGGTGTGTATGCAAGTGTTTTGACTTTGTTTCATTCACAAACATTAATTAGGTTTCTTAAAATTGTTGTCATAGATAATAGTCAAATTTCCATTTTGAACAGTAGTTAGGTTTCTTTCAATTCCAATTGCGAATAAGTAGTGCAACTTTAGTCTCAATTAGGAACAAAGGTTGTGGTTTGTTTAAATTGCCACTTAGATTTCCTCCGAGTTTTATTAGGGTAGTTGATTTGATGAATTCTTTGACAATAGAGTTTCAATTTCCTTACATGTAATTTGTTTCGATTTCTCTCAGTTTTATAATTCAATTTCTTGAGATAGTGTTAGTTTAGAATCCTTTGCATTTGAATGTATTTTTTTGATTGAGCCAAAGTAGATCATAAACTCTGGAACTTAGTATAGATTTCGTATTCATTAGTTTAAATTAGATTTCATATTCCTGAGCTTAGCATAGATTTAGTGTTCATGCTTTTTTATTTAATGTTCATGTTATTTGAATAGAATGCTCTGTCTTGATTAGAATTAGAGTGATTGAATGATTGCTTTCATTGAACATAGGTTGAATTCCGTAGATAGATTATGATTATTTCGTAGTTAATGCATCAGTTTGGTTTCATTGTAGTTAATTTTTACTTGCATTTAAATTAAGTTTTGGTTGATTTACTTTACTTAGATTGAGATTGAAATTGTTTAGTGATTTGTATTATGTACTTAATTCAGGAATAGGAATAAGAATCGATTTTAGGAATTTGATGTTAATTTAGGTTATATGCTCTAATCCTATGTTACCTGCGCTTGTGCCTGTAGTTCTTACGACCTCGGATTGATAATTTGATGTTGGAATTATAACAAATATAATTTCCCCAACAAGTATTTACACTTAGGAATCATTACATGCTAAGGGATACTCTTATAGACTCAATGGAATATCCCCTTCAAGTATTCCTAGCCATGTCCTATATCATATGTAATGAGTTAGAATTCACCATCCTAGCCCTCTTTCATTCTCATTATACTTAAAGTTGAGAATTTCATATTATCTTTATTTTTAAGCCTCATCCCCTTCAAGGACATCTCATTCAACTGTACTTAAAATTAATGTCCCTTAAACTAGTTTACCTTCATCCACCCCACCTACAAATTTCATTCCCACCGTGATGAGAACTAATCCTAACCCAAATCAACCCAGTCACAAAATAAATGTACCTTTCTTATATTTTGTGGTTGAACTCCATACATTTAATTGAAATTATCAATGGTCATGCTCAACATAGTGCTACTTGGCTAGTTATGGAAACCAAGCTACCCTAATATCTCCACAAGTTTGAGGCACATTTAGAGAGTATCTTTACAACCATGTTATTCCTCCCACTTTTGGTATTATTTAATAACATCGTTGATGGGTCAATTTCTTTGTAATTTATTCAATGCACCCTCACAAGTATGGCTACCAAATGGTACATTAATCAACCATCCAATTTTTCTACACCATTGAATCCATTTCCAAATTATTCATAACATTTCTTCAACATATAGTTCTCCATGACATAGGGATCGAGATACTTACCAATCTCCATCATACTATGAATACTCCTATCATGCATTGCATCCATGATAAAATAAATGATTGATTTATTATGGATTAGTTCTCGAAGCCTTCATTTCCCCCCACCAAAGATGTGGTGATCAAGAATAAATTTATCAAAAAAGCATGAAAATATGACTTAATATATGCTTAACCACAGTGTTTTAGATATAAACTATCATGGATATTCCAGTGGAACAGTTTTTCACAACAGATTTGATAAAATAACTAAAACCTTTAATAAGAAGATTAATTTACCTCAAATGACAAATACTTTAGTTATTCATTTGTACCTAAATGCATGAAATAACTTAAATATGAATAATAAAGAATACACACACACACACATGGACACCATTTATGAATAAACACAATTTTTACCTAGGAAACCCTTATAAAAGAAAACTCAACTCGAAGGTGAGGCTTCTTTACTCTCCTTTCCCTTGTATGGAAATGTGAAAGTATAAACAAATAGTTGTTGTCTATGGATTTACTTCAGATATATGGCCTAGAAGGTTGTTATATAATCTTAAGCTCCTCTATTTACTCTCTAACTTATTACTCCCAGTATCTTTCCTCAACTATGAAACACAATTTATCTATAAAATATTGTGAATATTCAATTGAAATAGTTCATCACAACAAATATAATAAAATCATTGAAATTTACACTATTATTTTTCCTTAGATTCTAGATTATTTAATGTTTAACAATATTTCCCCAATAGTGATTGAGTACTCCTAACCCATAGGCTTGCCCAAGCCCTATGATAGATGGTGTATGTAGTACCTAGCTAGCCTAGAAATTATTTGATATAAACATGAAAAACAAGAGTAAATAAATAAAGAGAATCAGATGGGCCTTAACATACAAGGTGGATGTTTGACACTTGTAACGTCAGGTCATTGTTTTATATGGTGTATGTCTTCTCCTTCTCTAGCCTTTGAAGATAATGTATGTCTTATTGGGAAGCTTAACTACTTGGTTTTACATTCTTTCAAATACCTTGTTAGGAATGCCTTGGTGGTTCTTAACTCATTTTATTAATGAAGCATAATCACTCCACACTACATTGTGTTCTTTGGTATGCTTCCTTCAACCTATGTAATAAAGGGAATTTCCTCATTAGATTGTGCTCTTAAAAATGCCATAGAAATCTGTTATGATATTTGTGCATTCCTTATTAGCATGTTTCTTTCTTCCTGTGAGGAAGAAAATAACCAAGACTGTAATAGAATCTTCTTGCTGCATCTATATTTTCATGGTGTCTATTTACATAGCCAATAAATGTAAAAGGTTGTTTTCAAGTATTCTAACAACCTTCATATTTCATTTTCTATGAGATTTGTAGCTATAGATTTTAAAGATTTTGGGGAATAATTTTTACTACCCTTGTTCTTTTCACTTGTAGATGAAGAGTAGATTTTTAACATTTTCTTATGTCATCATAATCTAACTAAAAAAAATTCTCCATTGGCAAGGAGGTTCAAATTCTCCATTGAATCTTCACTCGCACCTCTAATAGGCATAATTATTGGGGATTATTGATATATCTTGCAATTTGGGCCCTCTTGTAACTATGTTGGGATATTTCTTCATAATATTCTATAGATTCACTCTCTATTTGTATCATTCTAAAGATCTCATCTCTAGTGTATCTAGAATTAGAAAAATCAATGCATTTATTTATGATGCCTTTCTTCACTTGTTAGTGTACCTACACATTACCTCCTACTATTTTAAGAAGTTACTACTTATAGTATTCCTATTTTTAGTAGGATTTTCCATGTATGATGACATTCGGTAGTGATTGGGCAATGACTAGATACTGACATGGCTATATCTTATCTGTTAATGCACACTTCCCTATCCATAGACTAAATATTCACAAGTGCATAATTTCTTCCTATTTCTAGGGACGTACCTTATCCAAAACCTTATACACTTATCCCTTTATCATAGGGATCCTTATCCTTTAACGTTTAGTCCTATTCTTGGAGTCTTTCTTGAATTATTCAATTAATAATTGCATGTTTGAGTTCATATTTTAATTCTCACTTATTTATGGCTCATCCTATCCTTAACCAACCCTATTATTGAACTTAACTCTAATTCATACCATACAACTCCATTTTTGGGCTAGTTAAATGTATCTAAGGAAGAGGTTATTTTATATTAGTTGTGCATGCACAAGGAACCACACTTAGTGCACATTACTCATATCTATGAGTGTTATATTTAATTGTACTCAAGTCAAGAAAAATGATTTAGTCCCTTGACAAGAAATTACATTTGGCCTTTTAGTCTCTTGGTATATTTGAGTATTATTTCATTCTCTATTCACTCTTTTTCATGCTATTATTAACATAGTTGTTTTTCAGACAGCCAGATATTTTACTTCTTAAAATCCAACATGGTATAAAAAAATTTAAGGATTTTATGAGAAACATATTGACAATATTGTATGCCATATAGGAGTGAACAACCCAAGTAGAATGGATCAACTAGTTATCAGTTTGATTCATACTCAATTCAACTATTTGAGTGGAATCACAAGATCTTTCTTTAAATATGAAGTAAGGGAATTTTAATTAGGCGTACTAAATAAAATCGAAATGTAGCTCTACAGAATGAAAGGTATTTTAAGAAAATGGATATGGACTATATGATCATATGGTTTTCCATTTCTAAAAAAATTCTCTATCATCGTGATGCTTGTGCAACTCCCAATGAAGCATGGACTAAGTTGGAAGGATTATTTGGAAATATGGATGAGTTGAGAGGACATTAATTGGAAAATGAGTACACATATTTGAGCCCAAGAAATTTGAAAAACCTAAAATTATTCTTATCTAGGTTTAGTATTCTAATTCAACAATTTAAAGCATGCAACATTTATAGAAAAGATAATAACCTTATCCTCACAGTTCTTTCAAAACCAAGACCTAAGTTTTCCATCTTTATTTGCTCTTTCCACACTACTGGACATTATATGGGAAAATCATAGAAGATGCACTATATAGATGACCTCATAGATTCACTCATTCACAAGAAATATAACCTTATAAACATGGGGGATATCAATATACCCAAGGCCCATGTACTTATAGTGCATGATGATAGCAAGAAGAACAAGAAAAAATCAAGGGTTCTTGATCACATAGATGGAGAAAGAATTGAATCCACTAAGGATATTTTGATTACCAAGGGAGGGAGCTCTAAGAAGGAGAGGGAAAAGTGAAAAAAGTATAATAAAATAATTCATCTAAATAGTTCCTCTAGGTTGAAAGCCATTGATCTTATGGCTCAAGTACTTCAACAACACAAACTTGTAGATTCCATATCAAATAGTGTCAAGAAGATGAATAAAGGAAAGCTAACAAAGGATCAAGATAAGGATCATGTTTTCACTACTATCACTTCATTATTTGATATACGTATTGTAGAATTAGGTGTGTCTAATCATATGTTCATTATTTTTATTGCATGATACCTTATTTTAGACCTCCTATGTTGTTGAGAGACAAAACTCCTATGGGATTACTCGGAGAAGTTTAAGAAAACATTGATTACAAAATATTTAAGAATGTGTTACATGTTATTAATCTCTCCATGGATCTCCTCCCTATCTATCAAATTACACGCTCAAGTAAATATAACTGAGTTGTGTTCATACTAGAATCAACGATAATTTTTTAGATGATAGATGGTTCTAGAGTTGCAATTAGTCAAGAGGATCATCAGTTTTAGTTCTAAACCTTCTCTAATTTCATTCCTAAATTGGATTAGGCTTCTCTTCCAACATATTCAAATGAAGGAAATAAAGAAAATTTAGATTACAAATTTGAGGACGGTCCCTTGCATCCACTTCTTCATGAATTAGTTGCACGATTTTCACTTCTCTCTAAGGTAGCTATTTGAGATTGTTTTACACATTCTTCAGATTTAATTTATGATCATATTTTATAATATTGGTTAAAATTCCATGACTAGCCTATTTTATATCCAAATCACAACCCATGGATGGTGAATCTTACTATACAAACAACTAGTAACCTAGTTGTCGACACTACGAAAATACATAGAAATATATCTCAATTTATTTGTACTCCATGACAAATCACTACTTTTATAAGAAGGTATAGGACTCAAATAGTACCTTAGAGCTTCTCACATGGTGGGATGAGATATATTTGAGGACATATTCATGATGGTTTTGTTGGTCAACAACACCATCCTTCTTCATAGAAACCACATGGTAGACAAAGTATCCTTCTTCTATTTCTTCGGGGGGAGGTTTATTCCCATTATTTTTCCCACTTTACCTCACATTTTAAAAAATAGTGTTTTGCATAAGCTTTTTCTTGCATGAGTACCTAGGATGGCTATTGACTATGGGGCTAATATATTTTTTTTATATTTATGTACCTAACATGACTAAAAATTGTCCAAACTCATTTATTGGGAACATACTAACTATGATTCATGGGGGTTGTGGTGTAAATGGAAATTACCTAACATGTCTGCCCTACATTTCCTACCCTTTAGGAGGTCTTATTATTTTCAACATTTACAATTTATAATATGTATATTTTTAGCAAGGGATGCCATGTAGGATGATATGTGGGAGTGACTAGGTGATAACATGGCTATATTTTATCCATTAATACATACTTCCTTATCCCTAGAATCCTTATCGACAAGTGAACACTTCCTTCTTTTTGAAGGAGACAACCTTATCAAGAAACTCATCCTCAAATAACTTTATCTTAGGAAGCCTTATCCTTTGACTTTTATTCCTATTCTTGGAGTCTTTTTTAATTTCTTGCATTAAGAGTTACACATGTTAGTTATCACTTCAATTCTCACTTATTTATCACTCATCCTACCCTTATCCAAGTTTATTATTGATCCTATCAGTTAAACTTAACTCTATTTTAGACCTTACAAGTCCATTTTTGGGCTACTTTATTGGAACAAAGAGAGAGTTGCAATTCTACTAGTTGTGCATGCAGAAGGAACCACACCTCTTGCATATTAGTCACGTTTATGCGAATGTTATTTAATTGTACTTAATTCAAGCAATTATTTAGTCTCTTGATAAAGAATTCAAATTGGTATTCTAATATCTTATTCTATTTGAGTTCTATTTCACTCTCTATTCTCTCCTTGTCTTGTAATTAATAGTGTAGTTTTTTTTACCCAACTAGATCTTCTTGTTGTGCTTAAAATCCAACATCACTTTGCTTCTAGCTAGTAATTTTATTTCCTTATAAACTCATGAACCACCTAAAATATAAATATTTTAAGGTCGAAGGGAAAATTTTGATTCTTTAAGCATCTAAAGCATGGACATATGTCCTATAGATAACATCAAACATGAAGAAAAAGATGCTAGGGTATTATATAGTAAGGCCATGGAAATAAAGAATAGTAGGATTAATATTCTTCATCCTTCTTTCTTGATTGGTTTCTGAGATGAACACAAATATTTCAAGTTATTATTCTTCTTCTTTTTCCATGTTTGTTTGATATTGATATCCTTCACTATGTTTAACTTTTCTATTAGAAAGACGATTCACAAGATTTGATAAAGGATTGATAAAATTTCTAGCTCCACTTTCAAGTCGATTAGAAACTTCTTCAAGAATATTTTGGATGTTTTATTCATATTCCTCTTTCTATTTTACTTGATCACTTGTACGTACTTGAGATACCACAAAAAATGATGGTTTTAGGAAAATTATACGATATCTATCTCTAGAAAACTAACTATGAAATGATATTTTAATTTTCTTTTATGGAATTTGAAATGAATTTTAATGCAACAATGAATATTGAATATCTTACCTTACTTTAAATGTTAACCTAGGATTTGTGAAAACTTATGTGGGTGTGATGCGCTATGTATGCAACTACAAGGATCTTAATTTGAAATTAAATAAAATTCTAAGTAATTGCATAGGTGGAATGTTGGAGTTTAACATATAATTCCTCTATGCTTCATACCATCAATCTTGTGATATTAATTGTAACTCGCTTCACAATGTAGAAGGGGTGGATAGAGATATCAGTTCATTTGTGAAGGAATATAGAAATAGTTTAATCCATTTGTTGGGGCTAGGATATTAAGGGATGCTATTAGATAATGAATCCTTATAGCTCCTAAAAATATTAGATTTATTAGGAAACATTCTTCAAGTACTAAATATTACAAACTAAATCATTAGCCAGATTGAATGCGATGAAGTATAAATCACATAAGGCATTTTCAAAGGCATGAAGAAAAATATATAAATTTTATAAATAACATGAATTAACTAGTTATCTTATGCTAATATATGAATTAATTATCCTACCATAAAATTATATAATCAACACTAAAATAGAATTGAAATATAAAAAAGAGATGCATGCATGTGTTCTTAGATCTCATGTTGAGTGGGACATACTCATGGATGCTAATGAAACCCTTGTTTAAATAAGAAAAACTAAAAATACAAAAAATTTATCTTCTTATTTTATTGAAAACCTATCATAATGATAGGATATTAGGATAGGATTTATTCTACTTCAACTTGAGTTGTTGGTAGTACTAGATAAATAATAACATTGAAAACCATATAAGTTCTCTAGTCTATCAACCTATGCTCCTATTTATCCTTGAAGGGAAAATCTAATTGAACTCCTAATCACATCCTTCATTGATGGGTGTTGTCCCCAAATCCTACATTGTTATTTTGGGATCTCAGCCTCCCTATGCAATCAAAATCCTCCATTTTAATAATATAGGAAAATCATGTGTAGATAAAAAAGCACTATAAAAATAACCTTCATAATCAATAAAATGTGTAATTTTTCTATATGAGAGTCAAGTTTTAGAGAAAAATGTATAAAGGATTCAATAGTATCTGAAAAATAAATGATAAAATGAATGCCCAACAACTATGAATACCCTTTATACTCTTCCCACTTCCTCATTCCTTATTCTTTTAATTACCAACGAATTGAATCTAGGAGTCATAATGGCTTTGGGCATGCTTTTTATGCCATATTGTCATGAAGGTGTCAAAGATCAAAACCACACATTTGATATTGGATGATCATATTGCATGTGCACACCACCATGCTTTTAAAGTTATTATTAGTGTGGAGTGCATATTTTTGAAATGTGTCCATCCTACTGCTTGAGTCACACATGTAAAATCCATTACCTACTCGTTAAGTGTGATTGATAAGTTTCATGTAATTAATTGTGAGCATTTTCCGTGACATGAGAGAGTTATAAGTGAGATGAGACTACATCATTGATATAGAGTGATTAGAAAAATTATACATCATAGGAGGCTATTAGTCCCTTTATAAGATTAAGCCTTTGTGATTGTGACCCATATCCACCACATTAACATATTGAATATGTAAAATACAATTACATACCTTCTTTTATGATTATATCTTCTCTCCCATTCCACATGTTTTTTGAATAGATGGCGATTGGGTGTATTGTTAATTCACTCCTTCATGTTAAGGTCATTAGTTCAAAACACATGGGTTTTTCCATCTATCTAATAAAAAACGATCTCTCCCATAGCAAAGCTCCATGATGTAGATCAATCATTAATCCAAGACCTAAGATTATCATGGGATATTTTGGGATTTTCTTAAGGAAAATATCTTTCAACCACGTGAATAAATGTTATTAAAACAAGTGAGGGGAGATAATAGGGTGCACATCATAAAAATTTTATTCAAGACCTTTCCATGTTGTCTCTTTATTCTTTGTCTATGTTCTCAAGTACACTATGATTTCACCATGGCTTAATATATTTGATGCGAAGAGTGTAAAAAAAGTAATTTTTTCCGAAGAGTATGAATGGATAAGGTTTTAACCATTGGACATAAAGTTTCTTTTTATATTCAATGTATTGTTGATTGTGCACTTTCTTTTAACTCAACTATGAGATTCCTAATGACTTTGTACACATGGACCTTTTCTCATTGTAATAACAACTCCCATATTTACTTCGCACATGTAAGGTCACATATTAATTTTATGTTTAGAAGGGCTCTAAGCTATAACACAAGTGATATTCAAAAAAGGCTCATAAGGATTTACTTAATGAAGCCAAGGTTTCAACAATCTTTTCAATTTTAGATGCATTTTTTTGAATGAGAGGAATTTTAAATGATACTCATTAATTGGTATGTCATATCATGTTCTAACAATGGTTTTTGCTTGGGGACAAAATTCCCTTGCGGGATTGTTGAGAGAACCATAATTATTGGCTTCTTGCAATAATGGGTAAAATCTTTTAATTTCAATTCATGCAAGTAGACTTCAATTTTGAGTCAAACTCAAATCATACGTATGCCAAAACCATCACTTATTGGTTTTACCAAGAATTCAATCCAAGATATCAATATATTATAAATCTATGACATGTTTATGCATAATCTATGATGAAAGAAACATAACTATTTTGTAAGCTACGCTTAGTTTCATTTACCAATTAAATGAAGATTATTGTAATAATAACTAGATACCTAACATGACCTGTATAATGAACAATATACTAAGGGAATTCAAAATGCCAATGTAATCAATTATGAGCTTCTTGATTGGGTGGATAGTTTTTGCATGTGGACAAGACAACATTAATATTGATTATGAATATAAATAGGATAAAAGAATCATATATTTTATTCATCCATAAATATGAAGACAATCCAAAATATTATGATCTAACATTATGAAAAAGATTTAATGTAGAGCTCAATTGGGTCAACCTATTCTCATGGCTATACAAATATTAAACCTACAATTCAGTGTTGAGAAAAAAAAGAGAGAATGTGCGCAATTTACAAATTAACTTATTTAACTAAAAAATCAATATGGATTACTAGTGATGCAAACTTATTATCATTAGTCAGACAATTAGCTCCTTTTAGATTTACATTATCTCAAGATAGAAGAACAAAATTTCATTTTGATTTTATAATAAGTAAATAGATTTCTATCAATAATAAACCATCCTAAACATTATTCTCCTGAACATTATTCTCAATTTCCATTTCATTTTCTAGATTAACATTTATTAGCTATTTAATTATAGAGTAGTTTTCACTTTAGATTTTATTTCTTACCAGGGTTCTTTCGAGCAATTTCTAACAATAGCCCAAATAGTGCCGAAATGGCTGAAAAGTGCCAGTCCTGGGTTGTTGACTTTTGGTCAACTTCATTCTTTATAGCGATTATGTTTTCGTGGCTTCTGTTCTTTACCCGTGTTCTCAAGCCTTTTTTTACCCAATGGAAATAACATATATCGCATCACCTAAATGATTAATATATATATATATAGTATATGATTTAATCTATTTTTATTATGGTTTAATTTTTTTATAATATTATGTATTTTAACTTTTTAATGATTTATTTTGTGATAATATTATTGAGTAATTTATTTTTTTTAGAAATGATTTTAAAATTGATAAATTAATGTTATTAATGTAATTTATATTTTATAATGATATTATATAGTATATTTTTTAATTTAAAATTGTAATATAGTGAAAAAATATTTGAATATATTTATATAAAGTGATATTGTTGAACATCTATATATAGAGTAGATATAAACTCTCTGTAAATTATATACAGTGTAATTAAAACCAGAGTATTTTATAATAAAAAAATAGTTGAACTGTATATATAAAGATTGACTATATTTTTTTTAAATATATATTACTAAAATTACAATTTAAATGTATGTTAAATGTTTTTAAGACTTATTTTGAATACATGTTTTATTAATTGTCTCAACTATAGTACGTATATATTAGCTCTTATAAATTTAGTAGGCCATAGTAGGATAGGAATGGTTAGCTTAGGATAGAATATACTAGAGCACGCTTGGATAGGCTAGGATATGATAGAGTAGGCTAAGGTAGGCTTGGCTAGAGTAGGCTAAAGAAGGCTAGAGTAGGGTAAGGTAGGCTAGGCTAGAGTGGGCTAAAATAGGCTAAAGCAAGTTAGGCTAGGCTAGGCTACAGTGGAGTAAGCTAAGCTAGGCTAGGCTAGGCTAGAGTGGAGTAAGCTAAGCTAGGCTAGGATAGAGTAGGTTAGACTAGAATAATCTAGGCTAGAGTAGGCTAAGTTGCACTAGAGTATGATGGAGTAGACTAGGATAGGCTAGAGTAAGAGTAGAATAGGATATGATAGACTAGGCTAGGGTAGAGTAGGCTAGTAGGCTAGAGTAGGCTAGGAAAAAGTAGACTAGGCTAGGCTAGGACAAAGTAGGCTAGGCTAGAGTAGGCTAGGAAAAAGTAGACTAGGCTAGGCTAGATTAGGCTAGGCTAGGCTAGGCTAGGCTAGAGTAGGCTAGGCTAGGCTAGAGTAGGTTAGGTTAGGCTAGGCTAGAGTAGAGTAGGTTAGAGTAGGCTAGGCTAGGCTAGAGTTGGCTAGTGGGCTAGAGTAGGTTAAGCTAAGCTAGGGTACAATAGGCTAGGGTAGGTTAGGATAAAGTAGAGTAGGCTAGGCTAGGATAGGCTATACTAGGATAGGATAGGACATAGTAAGATAGGATAGGATAGGATAAAATAGAGTAGGTTAAGGTACGGAAGGCTAAAGGAGAATAGGCTAGAGTAGGTTAAGGTAGGCTAGGATAGACTAGGCTAGGCTAGTCTAGAGTATAGTAGGCTAGGCTAGGATATGATAAAGTAGGCTAACGTAGGCTAGGCCAAGCTGGGCTAGGCTAGGGTAGGCTTGTAGGATAGAGTAGAGTAGGCTAAGCTAAGCTAGGGTAGAGTTAGCTATGCTAGGCTAGGCTAGGTAAGGCTAAAGTAGAGTAGGCTAGGTTAGGCTAGAGTAGGTTATAATAGCATACACTAGACTAGGGTAGGATAGGATAGAGTAGGCTAGGATAGGATAGGATAGAGTAGGCTAGGCTAGGATAAGATAAGATAGAGTAGGTTAAGGCAGGTTAGGCTAAATTCGGTTAGGTTAGGCTAGAGTAGAGTAGGCTAGGTTAGGCTAGGTTAGAGTAGATAAGATAGAGTAGGCTAGGCTAGGATAGTTTATACTAGGATAGGATAGGATAGAGTATGCTAAGGTAGGCTAGGCTAGGGTAGGCTAGAGTATCCTAGTAGGTTAGAGTAGAGTAGGCTAAGCTAATTTAGGTTAGAGTTAGCTAAGCTAGGTTAGGCAAGATAAGGCTAGAGTAGAGTAGGCTAGGTTAGGCTAGAGTAGGCTGATAGGTTAGAGTAGGCTAGGGTAGGATAGGATAGAGTAAGCAAGGATAGGATAGGATAGGATAAAGTAGGTTAAGGTAGGCTAGGGTAGGGTAGGCTAAAGTAGTCTAGAGTAGGATAGAGTAGAGTAGACTAAGTTAGGCTAGGCTAAAGTAGCTTAGACTAGAATAGGCTATGCTAGAGTAGGCTAAGCTAGGCTAGATTAGAGTAGGTTAGACTAGAATAGGTTAGGCTAGAGTAGGCTAAGCTAGGCTAGAGTAGGATAGGCTAGGATAGGCTAGGCTAGAGTAGGCTAGAATAGAATAGGATACACTAAACTAGGCTAAGCTATAGTAGGCAAGGCTAGAGTAGAGTAGGCTAGTAAGTTAGAGTTAGCTAGGGTATGATAGAATATAGTAGGCTAGGATAGGTTAGGATAGGTTAGGATAGGATAGGATAGAGTAGGTTAAGGTAAGCTAGGCTAGGGTAGGATATATGAGGCTAGGAGGGGCTAGAGTAGAGTAGGTTAGACTAGAATAGGCTAAGCTAGAGTAGGCTAAGCTAGGATAGAGTAGGATATAGTAGGATGAGTTAGGCTGGAGTAGGTTAGAGTAGAATAGGATTGGCTAAACTAGGCTAGACTAGGTTAGAGGAGAGTAGGCTAGGGTATTATAGGATAGAGTAGGCTAGGATAGGTTAGGTTAGGATAGGATATGATAGAGTAGGTTAAGGTAGGCTAGGCTAGGTTAGGCTAAAGTAGGTTAGGTTGGGCTAGAGTAGCCTAGTAGGCTAAGCTAGGCTACAATAGAGTAGGTTAGACTAGAATAGGCTAGGCTAGAGTATGATATAGTAGGCTAGCCTAGACTAGAGTAGGTTGAAGTAGAATGGGATAGGAAATTATAAAGATAGGTTAGGTTGGGATATGATAGGATATGATAAAGCATGCTAATGTAGGTAAGGCCTCGCTAGTCTAAAATAGGCTAGGCTAGGCTGGAGTAGAGTAGGCTAAGCTAGTCTAGGCTAGACTAGGTTAGACTAGAATAGTTTAGGCTAGAGTAGGAAATAGTAGAATAGGGTATGATAGAGTAGGATAGGCTAAAGTAGGCTAGAGTAGAGTACATTAGACTAGGTTAGGCTAGGCAAGGTAAGGCAAGGCAATGCTCGGAAATAGTAGGTTAACCTAGGTTAGGCTAGGCTAGGTTAAAGTAGGCTAGTCTAGGATAGAGAATGCTCAGCTAGGCTAGGATAGACTAGGCTAAGATACACTAGGCTAGAGTATGTTAGGCTACACGAGAGTAAGGTAGAGTTGGCTAGGATAGACTAGGCTAGGCTAGAGTAAGCTAGGCTAGGCTAGGCTATGTATGCTAGAGTATGCTAGACTAAGTTAGGCCAAAGTAGGTTAGGAAACATGATATTATTCTAGGGTAGAGTTAGGTTGGAATAGGCTAGGCTAGAGTAGGATATAATAGGATAAGATAGGCTAGAGTAGGCTATGGTATAGTAGGCTAGGTAAGGCTAGGCAAGGTGAGGCTAGGAAAGCCTAAGGTAGGCAAGGTTAGATTAGGATAGAGTAGAGTAGGCTAGAGTAGGCTAGGCTATGCTAGACTTAGCTCGATTAGGCTAGACTAAGTTATGCCAAAGTAGGCTAGTCTACATTATAGTAGGATAGACTGGAGTAAGTTGGGTTAGTCTAGGCTAGAGTAAACTGGGTTAAGCTAGGCTATGATAAATTAGGCTAGGCTAGAGTAGGAGAGAGTAGGCTATGCTAGGCTAGAGTAGGTTAGAGTAGAATAGGATAAGCAACTACAGAGATAGGATATGTTAGGATAGTATAGGATAGAGTAGGCTAAGGTACCATAGGCTAAGCTAGGCTAAAGTAGGCTAGGCTAGTCCAGAGTAACCTAGTAGGCTAGAGTAGAGTAGGCTAAGCTAGTCTAGGCTAGAGTAGTTTAGATTAGAGTAGACTAGGCTAGAGTAGGCTAAGCTAGGATAGAGTAAGAGTATGCTAGGATAGGCTAGAGTAGAATAGGATAGGCTAGACTAGGCTACGGTAGAATGGGTTAGAGTATAGTAGGATAGGTTAGGCTAAGATAGAGTGGGTTAGTATGCTAGGCTATAGTAGTTTAGACTAGAGTATACTAGGATAGAGTATTTTAGACTAGAGTACATTATGCTAGAGTAGGCTAAGCTAGGCTAGAGTAGGACAGAGTAAGCTAGGCTAGGCTAGAGTAGGTTCGAGTAGAATAAGATAGGCTAGACTAGGCTAAGCTAGAATGGGTTACTAGGCTAGAGTAGGTCAAGGATAGGGTTGGCTAGGATAGGATATAGTAGGCTAGGCTAGGATAGAATGGGATAGAGTAGGCTAAGGTAAGCTACACTAAGTTAGGATATATTAGGCTAAAGTAGGCTAGGTTAGGCTAGAGTAGAGTAGGTTAAGCTAGGCGAGAGTAGGATAGAGTAGGCTAGGATAGGCTAAAGTAGGTTAGATTAGAATAGGATAGGAAACTACAATGATAGGCTAAGCTAGAGTAGGCAAGTTTGTGCTAGAATAGGCTAGGATAAGTTAGGTTAGGATATGATAAGATAGAGTAGGCTAAGGTAAGCTAGATTAGGGTGGGCTAAAGTAGCCTAAAGTAGGCTAGGCTAGGCTAAAGTAGCCTAGTAGACTAGAGTAGAGTAGGCTAAGCTAGGCTAGACAAGGTTCGACTAGAATAGGCTAGGCTAGTTAAGGCTAGGTTAGAGTAGGCTAAGTTAGGCTAGAGTAGGATAAAGTAGGCTAGGCTAGGCTAGAGTATACTAGAGTAAAATAGGATAACCTAGACCAAGCTAGGCTAGAGTAGGCTAGAGTATAGTAGTCTAGGCAAGGTTAGGCTAGTAGACTACAATAGGCTAGGGTTGAGTAGGCTAGTGGGCTACAATAGGCTAAACTACGCTAGGCTAGAGTAGGCTAAGCTAGAGTAGGCTGGGCTACAGTAGGCTAGGCTAAAGTAGGGTAGAATAGGCTAGGCTACAGTAGGTTATGCTAGGCTAGGATAGAGTGGACTAGGCTAAAGAAGACTAGGCTAGGCTAGGATAGACTACACTAGGCTAGGCTAGGCTAAAGTAGGCTAGAGTATTTTATGATATAGTAGAATAGGGTAGAGTAATCTAGGCTAGGATAAAGTAGGCTAGGTTAGAGTAAGGTAAGCTAAGGTAAGGTAGGCTAGGATAGGATAGGATAGAGTAAGCGAGGTTAGGCAAAGGCAAGATAAGTCTAAACAAGAGTAGGCTAACATAGGCTAGGGTAGGATACACAAGGTAAGGCTAGGAAAGAGTAGGCTAATATAAGCTAGATTAGAGGAGGCTAGAGTAGGTTATGTTAGGATAATGTGAGCTAGGCTAGGGTAGTATAGAGTAAGATACAATTGGATAGGATAATCTAGGCTAGGGTAGATCTGGTGAGGGTAAAGTAGGCTAGAGTAGGCTAGACAAGGGAAGCTAGGTGAGGCTAGGCTATGATAGAGTAGGTTAGTTCAAGCCAAAGTAGGCTAGACTAGACTTGAGTAAGCTAGATTAAGTTAGGTTAGGTTAGAGTAGGCTAGTAGGCTAGGCTAGGATAGAGTAGGTTAGGTTAGAGTAGGCTAAGCTAGGGTAGGATAGGCTAGGATAGGATAGAATAAGCTAGGTTAGGCTAACAAAGGAAAGTCTAGTCAAGAGCAGGCTAACATAGGCTAGGGTAGGCTAGCCAAGGTAAGGCTAGACAAGGCTAGGAAAGGGTAGGCTAACATAAGTTAGGCTAGAGGAGGCTAGAGTAGGTTATGCTTGGATTATGTGGGCTAGGCTAGGGTAGTATAGAGTAAGATACAATTGGATAGGATAATCCAGGCTAGGCTAGAGCTAGCGAGGGTAAAGTAGGCTAGAGTAGGCTAGGTTAGGTAAGCTAGGCCAAGCTAGGGTAAGCTAGAGTAGGCTAGGTCAAGCCAAAGTAGGCTAGGATAGACTTGACTAAGCCAGATTAAGCTAGGTCAGGTTAGAGTAGGTTAGTAATGTTGTGGAGGTAAATCCCCTCTGTGGACAAAGGCGATCCCACTAGCCTAAATGGGGTCTAGCAAAAATCAAACAACGCTAACACGCAGGTTCCTAATTGAAAAGTAAAGGCCAATGATGAGGGCCTACCTCGAATCCAACGCTAGTATTCGTAGAAGAGTCGTCGCTTCCGTTCTTTTGCTTCAGCTGGTCACAATACTCACGATCCTCATGAAAAGACACCTGCACATGCAAAGAACAAGACAAATACAAGCATAAAATCCAAGAAATGCAACTATGTATCAGTCAGAAAGGAACAACTCAAACATCATTATAAAGACACATGAGTGGAACCATAATGATAGTCGTCTATTATTATTGATAAAGAAAAGAGAATACAACCAAGTTCTGATGTCAAATACTCCTTTGGCTGGGTGATCAGCAACACATGCCTTGCAAAGCTTGAAGGGGATGGGGAACAAGCCTCTCTCTCTCCTTGATTACATGGACATGGATCTCTTCCTTAAAGATATAGCTTTATGGGGATGAACAAGGCCTCTTGTAATATGAGCTTAGAAATTCTCAGACTTTGGGACTTAGATTTGGGAGCTTGAAGAGTAGAATTACTAACTAGCTTGTCAAAGGGAAAATAACAAGCTTATATAGAGGTAGGAGGAGTAGATAAGACCATCCACCTGATTCATGGGATTGTCCTTATCATTAGGAAGCTTCCATGAGAGGTGGAGAACTACTTCCCTCCTTGGGAGATACGAAGCTCAACTGAACTAACTCAAACTGGAATCAGTTCATGGATAAGTTAGAAGGAACCTTCGGAAGTTTATTTGTTAAAAACTTTACCCAACTGGGTTGGCGCTAGTGCGACTCTGACACAAAGTGCCAACTGGCGCGCCCTCTTTGGAGGATTTCCCTCATTGGCGCGAGTGATACACTGAGGAATAGTGCCAATGAAAAAAGGGTATATTTATGGGTATTTTGCAGAAGGAGTCTTCAGGGCATATGAAGTACATACTCAAGGGGATACAATGTAGGTGTTTTAAGGTTATATCACTTCTCACAGGTCCCCGAGTAGGTCCTCCAATGTACGGGAGAAGGGGTAACAGGGACGGTGACAAAATACTGTGTAACATCCAGTTTTCCATGTTTCATGTTTAAAGAAGGTTATAGGTGACAAGCTCCCAGTTCAAACAATATTGCCAGAACTTGACGAGGAAGGAAAAATTATATTGGAACCGGAAGCAGTCACAGAAACAAGAACTCGATAGCTACGAAATTGTTCAATTTCAGAGTATCTTATCAAGTGGAAGAACTTATCCGCTGAAGATTCCACATGGGAGGATGAGAATTTTATGCAGAAGTATCCAGAACTACTCAAGCATTGAGGACAACACTTTTTTGAAGGAGAGGGGCATGTTGGGTC
>APFE030038186.1:38639-59751 GCA_000404065.3 Pinus taeda
TTGTTCATTTATGTAATGTAAAGGAGGTTGCCCCCTCGAAGAGGCTGAATTCTAAGGCATTGATCTATATTTTCTATCTTTTCTTGAGCTGGTTTCATAACAGATTATATTCCAATAGTTGCGGGTGGAGCCTGATTATCTTCTTGATTGTTCATATGTTTTTTGTTTAAACTATGTCGGACCTCTATTCCTAACCAGGTGACAAATTCACCCATTTAATCACCCTTAGGGGGGTCCGGGGGGGGGGGGGGGTGACAACAACTTTTATGAGCCCCCCTTGGCAGGGGTTTGGGGACAACACCCTTGATGCTAAAAATAGATGAAAAATTTCTTTGTAAAATATTTTAATTTCATAGTCAATCTGGATCGTTCATTAGGTAGATGATCTAATGGTAGAAGTTATGTTAATTTAGGGTTTTTTTCCCTAGAAGGCAACCCTTGGTTTATATGAGGGAATTGTATTGCAGTTGTGCATTATTATTCTGAGCGAGAAAGAGAGAGGGGACTGTGTGAGAGAAAATAGGAAATTACAATAGATCTGTTGTAGGTTGTATCTCTTCATTTTGATCGATAATATAAGGGAAGGGCTAGTTGTTTTTATGTGGACGTAGCCCAAATTGGGTGAACCACGTATATCTATGTCTCTCTTTTTTTATGTGTTTTCTTTGTTTGTGTTTCTGCAATATTTTATGTGTACCATTGCTCTGTAATATATAATTTTCTAACAGTCTGGCCTCAAAGTTCCAAGTTTCCATGCAAAAACCAAAGTTGAGTCTTTTGTGCACCTGCATTAAAAATGAGAAAGTTAGCAAAAGAAGAAAGTTGATCTCTATATGACATGAAAATATCAGAAAATTAGTGATGAATTGAAATTGTTCAGCGTAATCATTGGCATGCTAAGGTCAAATCTATACAAGTGCACATGGACTTAGGCATAACTAATAAGCTAGTCATTTTGTTTGGAAGCCCCCAAACCATGATAGTGGTCTTATTGGTCAAATATATGGTCGTTGATTTGCTATGGTTTTTTTAATAACTATTTTTTACCCCAAGATATTTTTAAGTAATCAATTTGTTCAAATGGTTGTAACCCATAATTGGTCATTTACAAGTATTGTTGATGGTTAAATGTTACGGTCCAACAAAAGGCTCAACATTAAGAGGAAATGACAATGTTGGCTAGGGAGAATGCCAGATTTGAGTTCCTAGAATGCAAAAAGATAGAGGTAGAGTTTGATTTTGATTAAAGAAAAGTTTGCTCAGACATTAGAATATGGGAGGGTCGAGCCAAAACCATTGATATTCTTTCGAAAAAATTGAATCTATATAAATACTTTGATATTGAGATAAATGAATTACACATTATATTCAAGGGTCTTACTGTGAAGGAAATGGAGGAAATCTAGGAAGACATAAGATGCATCTAGAGTTTGATCAAGCAACCCCAACACATATTGAATTTTGGGAGGCTTTAAGGTTATTTGTGACTGGGAGATAGTAGATGCTCATAAAAGGGATGTGCTTGACCGATCCAGGGTGCATGGAAAACAGATACCCACAGAGCTTTTGGCAAAAAAGAGAGACTTAGATTATAGCATTAATGAAGAAGTTAGGAGCTTGTTGCAAGGTAAAACCTATAATGAGTTGTATGAGTTACAATGTCAAATTGAATCTCAAATGCTTTCTGGGACTACAAAAGTTGTAGAATATTGGGAGGCAGTGTTGTAGTAGCTTCAGATCTATAAAGCAAAGGCTCACCTTAAGGAAACTCATGTGGACATTTTGCGTCAACACTTGCAACAACTACAATAATTAGACAACAATGAACATAATGAATGTTAGATATTTAAAGAAGAGGTGTATGTGGGACTATGAAACCATTGTTTCCACTTATTCCAACCTCAATAATCATTGTGGAAGATAGGTTCTCCTCAAAGGTTTGGGAATTTGGTGTTTTTAATTCAAAATGGCATATATCGCTCGATCAAATGCGCAACGTACTATGTTGGCCCCTATGTGTGGAACAAAATTAATCAATGAAGACTTTTGGATTTTTTATCTGGTCATAGAAAACTTTGTCAAAGGTCGTATTGACCTCACATTGAGGAGTGAATTATCTTATTGATTTTTCCTTCTCACTAGGTTTTGTCAAATGCACAAGGAGGGCAGTGATTGTTATTTTAGTTGTTGATTTGGTCTACTTTTTCAAATGATTTGGTCCAAAGAGTGAGTATAGTCCCTACATAAAAGTTCATGGAATGCAATCAACATTTTATTGATCTATTTCAAGTTATGTATGGAAACTGGACTTATTATGCCATGAATCTAATAGATTTTAGCTGTAGTACAATAATGGCACGCCCACAAACACACACATACACACATATATATAAACCTGTCGTGAGCGCACAATGGTGAAGTGCACAATATACTATTTGTTGTGCTCTCTAGAAGTGATACATCATAAGAATCTAATCTCCATCCAACATTCTCAGCATGAAGCAAGCTTTGGTTAATAATTGGATATTTTTTTCTTGAAATTGAATTTCTATTTTACTTATTGGAAATTGGTGTTTTTCTTTTCTCCCTAGCCATTTTATTATTGGAAAGATACCATATGTATCGTCTCTTTCAAAATATAGTCGCTGAATTTCATTTTGGTTAATCAAATTATACATTTCAATTTCGTCGGGGCATGAATGGTCAAGGAAATAATTGTTTGCATGAACAAATCATATAATTATCTATGATTTTTGTCTCATCTATGTGGCTTGTGTAGTCATGAAAATTAGATGGAAGGAGGCTGAAGTTTCATGACAGTCTCCACATAGATACCTTAACAATTATCGGCATGTTTTAAATTCCATGGTTCAAAATTTTTTCTAGGCTTCCAACTACACTCTCACCGGGCCACGAACAATGTTGGGGATGCAGACATCATTATAAAGGAAGCACAACTCCCAATAATTCTCTTGCTATGCGTGAGAGTGGTGCACAATTATATCTTCTTCAAAAATGAAATACTCAAAGGTCATGAATGATATGAATAGATAAAATATTTACTGTGAAAAGGAGTATTTCACCATATTCTCCAAGTGTTGCTACATGAGCAAAAAGTATTATCATGCTTCTATTGTTGCTAGCTCCTTGGGCTATAATCAAGATCTTTGCTAATACATTGCAATCCTTATGGTTATTCTTGTAATGTACTTCAAGAAAGAATTGTGATGTTGTGAACTAATCATAGTTTAGTTTGAGATTCCATGTCTAGAAGGTTATTTGGATGGTCTTTGTCTTTCTGCCATGTAAGAAAATATTAGTGCATAACAATTGTTCATGGCGTCTTTGATGTCTATTGATTGCGACAACCATGTAAAATATTTATAACTCCATGTAAGTTATCAAGTCTTATTGTCAAGAGTCAGTCCTTTGGTTCATGGGGAAGAGCTTTCAACATGAGATCTTTAATTACAGATTGATATTGATGGTGATGCTCAAGGGCAGCATGTCTAGTGCATGGTTGTTGCTTATATGTTGTTGCTTAATATGGATGGTCATGATTGTTGTTTGAGGGAGTTGAATTTATTTTTTCATCATGCTTGTTGCTACTTGTTTTATCAAAAGATGATGCTACTATTCATTGAGTTAGAGAATGATGATGATGATCATGGCATGTTGTTTTTGGCTTGAGATTGATCTTGGCATAGATGGAGTTGATGCATGAGTTTGCTACTGCTAGTATGTCTATATATATATAGGCAAAAAATATATATAATATATATATATATTAGTCTATATATATATATAGGAAAAACATTATATATATATATATATATATATATATATATATATATATATATATATATATATATATATATATATTTCTAATAATTTATTATATTACTATATAATGTTAGTTTATATTAGTTTTAATTAATTAGAATATATATATATATATATATATATATATATATATTTTACAATGTGCATATTAGGGGCTAGTATTATTCACCAAAGTTTCTAAATCTTAAAATAAACTTCCATCATTTAAATTTTCCCTATTGAGGAGATCAATTATTGAGAGGACATTTGGATTGTTCAGTTGGGGTTGCCATCAACGCCAAAGGGGGAGATTGTTGGCATTGATTTTGTGTTGCAGTGATTGATGGTTGGCATTGATGCAACTTGAGTATGTATTGCATATGCTTGTGTTGCAGGTGGTTTAAGTACGTATGAGTGTGTCAGACTGTTGTGGAGAAGGTTTGAAAAGAATTTGTGCTAAGCCTTTTATTTTTCCCTATACTCTGCTACAGCTGCACAAAGCCAGACTTATGCATGTAGTTGTAGGCTCTTAACCTCACAAATGCAGTTTCATGGGTGTAGTTTCCACTGCGTTTTTCATGTGTTAAGGGTACAATTATGGGATTAGCCATGAGTATTGGTATTTTACCTTTATATTGGTTAGAGTTTGATTTCTATATGTTTGTGTGTGTGGTCTATGTCAGAACTTGGTATTGGAATTACAAGTATTGGTATTACCATGGTCTCTACCTATGGCATTGGCTTGGAGTTTACAATGGTACAGGGGTTTGTGATTTTGGCATAACCATTGTATTTACCCATGGTATTGATTTGGAGATTACCATGATACAAGTGTATGTGGTATTGGCATAACCATGGTATTTACCTATGGTATTAACTTGGAGATTGCCATGGTGCAAGTGTCATGGTATTATGATAACCATGGTATTTTTTTGTGGTATTTGCTTGGGGAATTGTTGAGGATATTTTGGCAAATAATTGTGTGAGAGTATTGATTTTATGGATTTTGATGATGTGTGTGTGTGGAGTGAGTGAGTGCTATAGTACTTTGCATAGGTAATTGTACATTTGTAGCTACGTTTAGTGGGTGGATATCATATTTTATTATTCAAACGAGAGAAGATGTTGAGTTTCTCATGTTGGGGATATTTGAGAACCCAAACTAAAACATTTTGAAACATGGTTCACATGGAGGTGTTGAAGGGGTTGAGGCTTCATAACAAGTAGTGTGTAGATAAGGTTGGGGCCTTCCAGCAAATAGATCAGTACGAGAATCAATTTCTCTAGAGTCTAGTAGAGTTGGGAAAGGCTCGTTGGTTGTGGTGGCTTCCAACGAATGGTTGTTTGTAGAGTCATGAGAGAAGAGTATTTCCAATTGATGTTGCTAGCATAATTCCTTAGTAGTCATTTATTCCAACTACTGGATGATAGCTCCTCTATGTTAAAAAATGTTCATCATAATAGAATATTTTAGAAGCAATAACAACAGGCAGGTTTTTTTGCCTTGGAGAGGGTTTTCCACCAGAAACACCTTGTGTCATCTTGTGCATGATTGTTTGATTGTTTTATGGATTTCATGTGATGATCATGGCATTTAGAAATTTTATTTACTGAGTTGGTTAATCAATTATATGAGCCAATCTACTAATGGCTTAATGTGTGGTTGTGAATCAATAATTTGAAAAAGAATTTAAAAATATATATAAACCCTATCATTATAGATTCACCCCCCACCCTAGTAGTGATCTCATTTCCATCTAGTTGCTGGGCTAAAAGGAGGTATCAAGGGTGGTGGGACATCCTCATCTTCAAAGCCCATGTCTTTTAAGGATGACATGAAGCCGAATATCAATCCTATGTCACACAAGGAGCTCTTGAGTATGGAATTTATGGTAGATCACTCTTTGGGCACTCCTATACTAGAAGTGAATGTGACCACCAATAGGAAAGGGATAATATTTTAAAATATGGGTGATTATATGTCACTTCAATGGATTTCGTCCCTCGTCATCTACTCTGCAAGATTGGGTTCATCAAAACTATTCCTAGAATATAATTTTTTTGTTCTGTTTGAAAGGGTTTTTTGTAGTTTTCTTTAAATTGCTTGAAGATTAGAAGAGGGTTTTAGACCAAGGTCTCTAGTTTGTGGGTAGAGCAGGTATTTTGGATCCAATAATAGTTTTCAGAGTTTAATTTTCTTACCATGAAATCATTTCCTGTACTAGTTTGGGTAAGGCTCCCAAACTTTCCACTTGAGTGGACCTTGCCAGATATCTTAGAGGACATTAGAGACTCTATAGGTCACTATATCAAGGTAGATAGTGAAACATTGTCAAAGGGATTTGTGAGTTTCATTCGCATATGTGTGGAAGTGGACCTTAGTGAAGGTTTTCCAGACAAAATTATCCTCAAGTGGGGAAACGAGGAGTATTCCCAACCTTTGGACTATGAAAACACTATGTTTAGGTGTAGAACCTACCAACAACCTAAACACCTTCAACATGCATGTCCCTTTCCTAAAGGGACTATTGGATCTTAGGAGGAAAAGAGAAACAACCGTGGCTAGTGTGATCTAAAACCAATAGAAAGTGCAAAGTATTCAACATATCAAAAGTAGAATAGCTCTCAGTAGCAAAAATTATCAAGTAAAAACTCAACATCTCAAGATCCAGGCCAACCCCCTGTTGGAAATACTGAGGGGGGGGTGTGAATCAATATTTGTTTTTTTAATTGTTCTTTTTATCACCAAAACATTTATATATGGAACACAGAAATAGATAGTTGGAATAATGCTTTTATTAACACAGACAATGCAATGAAATAGATACAATATATAAATAGTTGCAATCAATTTCCAAGCACCAACTTGGACTTTTGTGAGGCTCCAACCTCCGGAGCACTAACTCTGTTTTTCCATGGCAATAGTCCTGGACTTAGGAGCACCAACTCCCAAGGATTCCAATCCTTTTAGTTTTGAGGCTCTAACCCCATGGGCCCTAACCCTTTATGATCAACTGTTATAAACTGTTTTTTTGTAGTTCTCTACTCCCAAGCCTACTAAGATTATGCTTTACTCCTGTTCTCTTACTTCTCCTACCTCTGCCTGAACTTCGACTTTCTCTTGCTCTGATTATTCACACTACTTCACCCCTTTCCTTGTTTTTCCTAATTTATGTGTTCCTGATGCCTCTGGCAGTTGGTTTCTGCTTTCCACTGGCTCTTTGGCTTCCTTAATGCTCGCTTCAGCTTCCTCTACGCTGGCTTGTCCTCTTCGGCTTCCTGATTCTCCATGTCGCTTTGGCTTCCTCTGCGCTGGCTTATCCTTCGGCTTCTCAGCTTTTCGACTTCCTCCATCTCTTCATATTCACCAACACTCCAGGGACACGTAAATTCATAAGAGGGGACTTCCATGTCACCATCGCAATCGCAATTGGCATTAGGAATCCTGAACTATCAGGAGAATTTTTTATGCATTTTGGCCTTCAAACCCCACACAATACAAATATTGGAATACACAGGAATATATGAAAAAACTGACCGAAACGCTTCAGGGGAGACTTTAAAAATTATTACACCCGCACTATAACTACATTGGGTTTGCTGTGTAATCACAATTGACAGTCCTAGCTTCCGGAAGTCCTATATAAGATGAGCTCATGACATCTCCGATGGCCGATGGTTGATTCTCCTGCGGATGCGATATGATATTAAGCTAGTCTGTAATGTTGCATCGAGTCTGCAACATGTATAGCAGTCGACGCTTTTATGGGCGACACACCTTTGTATATTGCGATATGTGAGTTTCGATGGGTAGATGCGATATAATATTAAACCATTGCATAATGTTGCAGTGGGTCTGCAACATATCGCGCGGTATATTATATATATATATATATATATATATTGCAAATTTTCATGTTTTAACGTGGCAAGACTTAAAGCCCAAATATATGAAATACACTTAAAAACCATGCTTCGACACACTTAGTAGACTTCACCTATTTATACACCCGGATAGATATGTCTCACCGGCTCCGCACATATGCTCCGATATATGTATATTTTCTGCCTCTAATAATGTATTCCGATATCTATGTATATGTTTTTTTGCCTCTTTTAACTCTTTCGCCTCTTATAACTCTTCGCATGCATATATATATATATCTATTATATAATATATATATTATATATATATATATATATATCTGTGTGTGTGTGTGTGTGTATTCCTCTTTTTGGCATCAGTGAAATATATTAGCCCCGATAGTTCTTCTTTTTCATCCATTGCTCCCAATTGTCCTTCTTTGGCATACATTGATCCCGATACTCCTGATATACCTCCAATAGCTCCGTTTTGCTCCTCCGATGGCTCTGTTTGCTCCTCTGATAGCTCTGTTCTGCCTCCTCTAGCTCCTCGAATATTGCCATATTGACATCAATGGCAATCTATGTCAACAATCTCCCCCTTTGTTATTGATGGTAATATTCTTCTTCTCTCCCCCTTTGACATCAATGGCAAAGGAATGCATACTAACTCGCCCTGTCGCACTGCTCCCCTTGTAGAACTTCTCCCCCTATCCTGCAACATCTTTATGAATGAACTTGAGTGATGCTAAAGAGATAACTCCCATATTTTGATGAAGATGTTCAAATGCTTCTCGAGGAAGAGGTTTTGTGAAAATATCAGCTATCTACTCCATATTATTGATATATTCCAAGACGATGTTTTGTTTAGCTACTTGTTCACGAAGGAAATGATACTTGATTGGTATATGTTTGGTCTTTGAGTGCATCACTGGATTTTCGCTGAGACTGATAGCACTTGTGTTATCACAATAGATGGTAATTGGTTGATCTGTACCTATGTTGACATCTTTTATAGCTTCCTTCATCCATAATATTTGAGTACAAAAGTCTGCTGCAGCTATATACTCAGCTTCGGCTGTGGATAATGATACGGATGTTTGTTGTTGTTGTTGTTGTTGTTTTTTTTTTTTTTTTTTTTGAGCCGAGATACTAAACAGTCTCCTAGGAAGAATGCATTTCCACTGGTAATTTTTCGATCATCTACACTTCCGGCCCAATCAGCATCGGTGTATGCAGTTACAATCAGACTTGAGCTCTTAGGGTACCAAAGACCGAAATCAGGAGTTCCTTTCAGGTATCTGAGAATTCTTTTTACAGCTAACAAATGGGATTGTTTAGGAGCTGATTGAAATCTTCCCACCATTCGTACTGCCTGCATTATATTAGGTCTTGTAGCAGTTAAGTATAGAAGGGCTCCAATTATTGACCTGTAATGAGTTGCATCTACTAGAGGGGAGTCATCATTTTTGCTCAACTTGGAATTTTTGGTCATAGGTGTGCTCATGGGTGCACAATCTTCCATTCCATATCTTTTAAGCATGTCTTTAAGATATTTCGCTTCACATATAAACAATCATGCTCTGGTTTGAGATACTTGTAGTCCAAGGGATTGAGATAAGTCTCCTATCATCGACATCTTGAACTCTTTTAACATGTTTTGAGAAAATTCATGGCTCATCTCATCATTATTGCTAGAAAAAATTAGATCATCAACATAAACAAGTGTGACTAGTAACTTACCTTCATTCGTCTTTATGTAGAGATTACTTCCTTCCACTCTCTTCTTGAAGCCTTGTTGTAGATAGTGATCCAATCTTGCATACTAAGCTCTAGGAGATTGTTTCAATCCATATAATGCCTTTATCAACTTATAGACTAAGTATTTTCCTTTTGTTAGGTCAAACCCTTCTGGTTGCTCCATGTAGACTTCTTCTTTGAGTTTCCCATTTAGAAATGCTGATTTTACGTCCATTTGATAGATTTTGAATCCTTTTGAGCAAGAAAATTCCAAGAACATTTTGGTAGCTTCCACACGAGCTACTGGTGCAAATGTTTCTTCAAAGTCAATTCCTTCAATATGTGAATAGCCTTTACAAACAAGCCTTGCCTTGTTTCTGATGACTTGTCCATCCTCATTCATTTTGTTTTTGAATACCCACTTGGCTCCTATAATGTTTTTGTCCTCTGGATGAGGTACTAGCTCCCGTGTCTCATTCTTCTCAATTTGGGACATCTCTTCTTCCATGGCTTTTACCCAATGAGGATCCTTACTTGCTTGAGTATATGTTTTTGGTTCTATCATGGATAGAAGAGCAATATCGTTTTTCTTTGGTGTACTTATCATCCTTCTTTGGGTTTGCATCCCTTCATCTCTATTGCCAATAATCTGCTCTTCTGGATGATATTTCTAGAGAAACTTCATCTTTGAAGGGGTATGAGGTGGTTCTTTTTCCTTGGCTTCTTCTTGATCTATTTCTTCTTTTTCAAGTTCTTCTTCTTCAATGAAAGGATCAACTTTGTGTTCTTCAATTTATTCTTTTGGAAGGTCTTCATCAATCTTTACATCAATGCTTTCCACTATTTTCCTTAGTCGATTATTGTAGCACTTGTAGGCTTTGCTCCATGTAGAGTATCCAAGGAAGATCCCTTCATCAAGTTGAGAATCAAACTTTCCTGGTGAGCCATCATTGATTTTTATGAAGCACTTGCTTCCAAAGATCTTGAAGTACTTTAATGAAGCAGGTCTTCCTTTCCATAGTTCATAAGGAGTTTTTTTATAATTTGGTTGTAATTGAGTTCGATTCAAGGTACAGATAGTTGTCCCGACTGCTTCTCTCCAGAATTTTGGCTGCAAATATGCTACTAATAGTATTGTTCTTTCCATTCTTTGAACTGTTCGGTTTCTTCTTTCAACTACCCCATTCCATCGAGACATTCTGGTAGCAGAGAATTCTCTTTTAATTCCATGTATTTTACAGAACTCATTAAATTATTTTGATGTGAATTCTCCCCCTCTATTTGTTCTGAGGCACTTAATCTTTGTGTCCTTTTCATTTTCTACAAGAGCTTTAAGATTCTTAAAACACTCAAATGCTTCAGATTTATATTTTATAAAAGGTATCCACATCTTTCTAGTGTAGTCATCAGTAAATAAAACAAATTACCTTTCTCCTTGGAGTGCCTGATTTCTAGTTGGTCCACATAAATAAGCATGGATGATCTCCAAAGGCTTTGATGTAGAGAACTCCTTGGTCTTGTGGCTAGTTCTTGTTTGCTTTCCATATTGACATGGACCACATATTCCTTGTTTTGGTTTGAATAACTTTGTAATGTCTCGTATAGCTTTAATCTTGCTGATATTGATCAAGTTCTCGAATCTTGTATGTCCAAGTCACTTGTGCCACAACCAACTTTCTTTTGTTTGACTTAAGTAGCATTTATCTTCTTGAATCTTGTTCAAAATGTAAATGTTGGCTAGTGTTCTAACCCCTTTTGCCACAAGTTCTCGTGAGGAAGAGTTCCTTATTTCATGGTATTTGGTGCTAAAGACAACATTATGTCCTTGATCATAGATTTGGATAACACTCAGGAGGTTTTGTTTGAGCCTGTTTACTAGCAGAGAATTTTTGGCTTTTCCTTTTCCATTGATAAGAGTAACATTTCCTTTTCCAGCAATTCCAGTAGATCCACTTCCAAAGGATACATTTCCTTCCTTTTTGCTCAATGAGACAAAATTCCTCTCATCCCCTGTCATGTGTTTGGAGCACCCACTATCCACAAACCAATGATTTTCATTATTTTGAGCATATAGAGCCAGGCCACATTTTATCCATGTTGGGATTCTCACTGCTTGTTTTTCCTCTTTTGAGTGGGAAACCTTGTTCATAGTGTCCGTTATTGTAGTAGAATGAGCAAATCAGATCAGTTTTGGTCAAGGGATCAAACGAATTGTAGGTCTTGGATTTGTCCTTGCCTTTTGGGGCCATATGGTTTGGTTAGTTGATCCTTTAGTTTTGGTGTTTCATTCTTGGATCCATGAAATGTCTGGCTTGATGACCAAAGTTTTTACAAGGGAAACAATGTCCAAGAAAGATAGTTTTGTACCTGTTGTATTAGCCACAGTTTGAATCAACTTTCTTCATTAGAATTACTCCCACTTCATTCTTTGGATTTGAGATGGGCCTTTGATGGAATACTGGTTTGTATCTATTGTAATATCCATGATTCGAATCCACATTATTCTTTGGAGTGATTCTCTCTTCATTCTTTAGATCTGGGATGCGCCTTTGATGAGATACTCTTTCTTCTTTTGGGTTGCTAGAAAGTGCACCAGCATAGCTTTTTCACACTATTCTTAGTGCTTGATGATTCTCCTTTAAAACCTATTCCAAATTTGTCATGTTGAGGTTTTTGATTTTTTAGGATAGTCTCAAGTATTTGAGAGATTTTCCAACCCTTTTTAACTTGCTTCAATTCCTTCCTCAGAGATACTATTTCGGCTTCACATTCTTCGCAAGTATCTTCTTTTTCTTTTAGCTTTGTTTCCAAGAGATCTTCCCTTCTCTTTGTTTCCTTGTTTTCGACCTTGAGATAAATGATTTTATTTTGTAATTTATCATTTTCCTCAATGTCACTTATTAATAGCTCATCTACATTTCCTTCTAGCCCTGAGTCATCATCATTTGTGAATGTCATGAATAATGTTTCTTGGCTTTCAGCATGGTCACTTTCTTCATCTAATTTATTTTTTATGACTGCAAATTCATCTACATCAGACTCATCTTGCTTAGATAAGACGTTCTTCTTATTGATCCCTTTCTTTTTGTATACCATTCTTTTAGAATTTTCTTTATCATCACTATCATGCTTATGAGGAAATTTTGCAGCATAATGACCTATTTTTCCACATTTGAAGGAGATAAGAGGGTTCTTACCTTTTAGTTTAGATCCTTTCTTCAACTTTCATACAAATTGTGCCAATTCGGATTCCACATTGGAGTCATCACTACAGTCATTCCTTTATTTCCCCTTATTTGATTTTGAAGCCTTGAATGCTGCATCTTTGGATCTTGGGCCACCTTTTCTCATCTCATAGGCAGTGAGGATTCCATGGAGTTCATCCATCTTAAGAGTATGTAGATCCTTTATTTCTTCTATGGCGCTTATTTTGAAGTCAAATCTATCTGGAAGAGATCTTAAGGCCTTTTGAACAATGGTACTTTCTTCAATATTTTTGTCCAATCCTTTAAGAGAGTTGACCACTTCAGCTACTCAGAGAAAGTATGATGCAATATCTTCTTCATCTTCCATTTCCAGACTTTGAAATTTCCTTATATGATTTTGAAGCTTTTCCTTATTGAATTTTGAGTCCCCATCGTATAAGCCAATTAGCTTATCCCACATTTCTTTGTCACAGTTACAATTCATGACTTTTGTAAACTCGGAATCAATGATTCCACTAGTGATGGAGTTCAAGGCTTTTGCATTTTCAATGTAGATTTTCCTCTTGTCTTGATCTGTTGGAAGAGTGGGAGGAATTGGGTACTCATTTAGAATGAAATGCCAGACTTCAGGTCCAAGTGACATTAAGTAGTAGGTCATTCTCTTTTTCCAGAAACCAAAATTGGTGCCATTGAATAGAGGAGGTTTTCCTGACGCTTCGTGATTTCTCATCATGACTATGAATCCTTCTTCAAGCTGTTAGGCTAATATGAAGAAGCCCAATCTGATACAAATTGTTGGAAATACTGGGGGGGGGGGGTGAAACAATATTTATTTTTTCAGTTGTTCTTTTTATCACCAAAACATTTATATATGGAACACAGAAATAGATAGCTGGAATAAATGCTTTTATTAACACAAATGTTGCAATGAAATAGATACAATATATAAATGGTTGCAATCAGTTTCCAAGCACCAACTTGGACTTTTGTGAGGCTCCAACCTCCCGAGCACCAACTCTATTTTGCCAAGGTAGTAGTCCTAGACTTAGGAGCACCAACTCCCAAGGATTCTAATCCTTTCAGTTTTGAGGCTCCAACCCCGTGGGCTCCAACCCTTTATGTTAAACTGTTATAAACTGTTTTGCTGTAGTTCTCTACTCCCAAGCCTGCTGAGCTTATGCTTCACTCTTGTTCTCCTGTTTCTCCTACCTTTGCCTGAACTTCACTTTCTCTGGCTCTGATTATTCACACTACTTCACCCCTTTCCTTGTTTTTCTTGTTTTATGTGTACCTGATGCCTATGATTGTTGGTTTCCACTTTCCGCTGGCTCTTCAGCTTCGTCAACACTCGCTTGAACTTCCTCTATGCTAGCTTGTCCTCTTTGGCTTCCTAATTCTCCATGTCACTTTGGCTTCCTCTGCGCTGGCTTGTCCTTCGACTTCCTATCTTTTCGACTTCCTCCGTCTCTTCGTGTTCACCAACACTCCAGGGACATGTAAATTCATAAGAGCAGACTACCACTTCACCATCATAATCAAAATCGGCATCGTTCAGGCCCCTTGAACTATCGGGAGAGTTTTTTATGCATTTTTGCCTTCAAACCCCACGTAATACAAATATTGGAATACACAGGAATATATGAAAAAACTGACTAAAACGCTTAAGGGCAGACTTAAAAAATTATCACACCTGCATCTATAACTGCATCGGGTCCATTGGGTAATTGCAATTGGCAGTCCCAGCTTCCGGAAGTCCTATATAAGATGAGCTCATGACATCTCCGATGGCCGATGGCCAATTCTCCTGTGGATGCAATATGATATTAAGCCAGCCTGTAATGTTGCATCGGGTCCGGAACATATATCGCAATAGGTGCTTTCAGGGGTGACACCCCTTTGTGTATTGTGATATGCGAGTTCCTATGGGCGGATGCAATATAATATTAAACCATTACATAATGTTGCAATGGGTCTGCAACATATCACAGTTATATGATGATATTATAATATATATATATATATATATATATATATATAAAATATATATATATATATATATATATATAATATATATATATATATTATTATATATATATTATAATATATATATATTATATATATATATATTTATATTATATTGCAATTGCATGTTTTACGTGGAAAGACTTAAAGTCCGATGATATGGAATACAATTAAAACCATGCTCAACACACTTAGTGGACTTCAACCTATTTATAGACCCAAACATTAATGTCTTTGTTGGGTCCGCAAATATGCTCCAATATATGTATATTTTCTATCTCCGATAGTGTATTCTGATATATATGTATATGTTTTTCCGCCTCTTTTAACTCTTATTCCTCCTATAACTCTTCCACATATATATGTATTCTGCTTTTTGGCATCACTGACATATGTTATCCCCGATAGTTCTTCTTTGGCATCCATTGCTCCCAATTGTCCTTCTTTGGCATACATTGCTCCTGATATTCCTGATATACCTCCGATAGCTCTGTTTCGCTCCTCCAATGGCTCTGTTTGCTCCTCCGATAGCTCTATTTTCTCCTCTCTATTTTGCTCCTCCAATTGCTCTCTTTGCTCCTCCGATAGCTCTGTTTTGCCTCCTTTGGCTCCTCTAATATTGCCATATTGACATCAATGACAATCTATGTCAACACCCCCAATATTTACGACACAGTCTTCAATGGAGGAAATTCCTTTTCCAAAGGATAAGGAGAGATATTCAGCTTCAACATTGGCTGAAATTTGTGGGAAAAAGTGAAATCATGAATCATATCAGTCTGACAGCTAAAAGACATGTCAAATCCATTTGGTCCGAAGGCCATGGTAATCTCTCAGGAAAATAAGAAAATGGATTTAGTCTTAGCTATGTTAGATAGTTTTGCATGATGGACTGATGTTCGTAGGAGAAACGGGAAATAGGGAAAACCCATGATTCTCCTTAGCCTTTGAATTCAGGGATGGAGTAGACTATCTTTGGTGTAATCTAATTATCTGTTATAATCTAGTTTTTTGGTAATAATAAAATTAAATTTACAATAAAATAAAATAAATAAAAAATAAATTAAATTTAACTTATAAAATTTAAAAAAATATTAACAAATGAAGAATTCATAAACTAGCATGCAAATATAACTCTAATTATTAAACTTTTAATTTCAACCTTTCATATCAATTATTTATTTGGTAATATAAACAATCTTATGTAAGTACATGAATTGAACCTTTCTCAAATTCTTTAAATATACAAGGGTGATAACTACATAGTAGCATAGTCCCTACCTCTTTTTGCAGGGATTGTGTTTCTTCATTATTTGAAAACGTTGAGTTTCCACAATATTTTGCACGAACCGCACCTCTGCACTCCACACAATGAAAGCTAAACCCTGAGATTTGTATAGTTTGCAATATTGTGCGGGGTCCATGTTTTTTCATTATTTAGAAATATTGTGTTTCCATAAATCACACCTCCACACTAGAAATGGCATCTACTCTCTGTTAAGAACGCTAATATACCGTCATTCATATTTGAGATGGCTTATCAAATTCAAACAACACGCAAGTAGAATATCAAAATACTTTTTCCTTTAATAATTCAATGATAGAGCATCGTAAGAGTGCCAAATGCAATATTTCTTGTTCAAAAAAATTGCAAAAGAGATGGCTTGAGACGAGAACTGTTATCAAGTACATCATCATAAAGAATATATGGCTTGAGACGAGAATTATCGTTGATGACATTCTCAAATTAGGTAAGCGAGGGAGTGGGGGGGGGGGGGAGGTGGTGAAGTAAAATTATAAGTGCGGAGACGAACGAATTCCTCTAGCTCAATGGTGGGTCTAGCCACAAAAAATACATTCTATGGAATATTTCCTTAGGTTAGAACCAAATAATATGGTCTACCTCTTAGTCCGCTTATCCTTTTTGATGATGTCCTTGCATATTCGCTCCAACGATCTCTTGCTTCCTTCTTCAAGCACCTGAAACAAGTAAACAACAAAAAACAACAAACATGATAATAGACAAATTGTAATTCAACCTACTTAACAAGTCAAGAAACGTTAAGCCATGAATGTTCAAGATGATAAACAATGTAGGAAATCAATCTATAGTTGTATATATTAATATCGAAGAGAGATTACAACCATTTGTCTTGACGTTGCAGTCCTCCTCTGACAAGACCAGGTTCCCACACACTTCTGTTAACATTCTATGATGGCCTCAATCAAAAATAGTTTTAATGCTCTTCCCTTTAGTCTTCACCAAACCAAATCACACTTCTCCCTCACACAACTGTATAGCTACAACTAGTAATAGGTTGCTGTCTACTCCAAACCAAAATAGCATAAGCACACCAACATCAACACTCAACACTAGCTTGTGCTTGGGAAGAAGGGAGGTTTATATAGGAAAACTGGATGGGATATGGATCCTCTTCTCATGGGAGAAGGGCTTATCCCTTGATGTAGTTCCATCATTATAGGGGAAAGGAGCCCAAATTGACATCCTCGACCCCATCTAGCCAAACCATTTACTAGGGTTCCGTTATGAAGCTTCTAGAGCTAGAAGCTTTGGCTCCTAATTTAAAAAACTTTCCATAACATGACCGGCGCGGTGTTCTCCAACACAACTCAGTGGCTCTGGTTGGTGTGAGGGATAGTGCTAATCTTTGCACATCAGCGTGGGGGAGAAAAAGGTCATTAGCACTGGTCTTGTAAATTGGGAAAAACAAGAGTTTAAGGGGAAATGGTGCATAAAGGAATTGATCTGCTCATGAAGAGGGACACAATGGGAGTTTCTTCATGAAGGCAAAGCATGTGGGGTTCACTATAGAGGTCCTCCAGGATCAAGGAACGGGGAGTACAGGGATAGTGAAAAAATGTTGTGTAACAAATTCCCCCTAAAACGTGAAGGCCGAGCTAGAGTGAGGGGTGAAATGCTTTATGAATCAGTGCAGGGAACTGATCTGCCGTCAAAAAACCTGCAAGAAAGTACAGATACATATACATAAACTGAGATATTTTTCAAATGATACATGAATCGTGGCATGGACGCAACCATCCAGAGAATGATCATGTAAATGGATCCAGGTATGGGAGCAACCATCCGTTAAAGAGGATCATAATGAAACTAAGGTATGGTTGCAACCATACGATTATGAGAAGGATCACATATGATAACTCGTGGTCTAGTCGCAGCCAACATCCTGAAAGAGACATGCATATCATCATAACCATGTCACACCATTTCGTAACCTAGATTTTTGTGATCTAAGTCTAGGGTATTTTGCTCCAACATGACCCGATCAAAGTACATATGATCTGATAATCACCCTATGAGTGACCTCAGTTGAAGATTTGTTAAACAAAAGGTATTACAGACTCATGTGCTGGTGTGTGTTCTGTGCTATTCAAGCAACGGATCGATCAGATTGCCAATGCACAGACATTTAAATGGAAAGACAGTAGAGAAATACAGTAAGCAACACAAAGACACAAACAATTTTTAATAAGGAGTTCACCCTATTCTCCAGGGCTACGTCTCTGGTCCAACTTTAGTGGTGGCCTTGTTTTATTATGTCTTACACCAGAGAAATTACAATACAGGGACTCAATGTGAGTTCTCCTGAAGCAGATTTTGCTAGGTAGGGTGCTTCTTGGATTCCCCAAGCCACTCAGAGTTCACAACCTCTTTTTCTTCCTACTAGCTCTGTGACCCTTGGTCTACAGTGGAAAGAGCCAATGTGATGCTCAGTCTGGACAGATTCCTCTATGGAAAGGCTTGAATCTTCAACCTCTCTAGTGCTTGACGCTGCCTGTGGTCAGATCGGCCCTCTATCTCCTCTGCTTGGCTTTACTATTCTCTGTGTTCAGTCCTCCTCTCAGGGTTCGCTATTCACTGTCTCTCTTGGTCTCTTGGACTCCACTCAAAATCGCCTTCTTTCGACTGTCTCTATTCATGGCTTTAACCATTTGATCCCTATGCTTGTTCAATTCCTCTCCCGCCTGCATCGATTCTCCTTCTGCAGCTGCGCTTGGAGTTCCCTGTTTGGCATCAACATGAATGCTCAGGAAGTGCCACGTGTCCTCATCAGAACAACGCCAGTCTGCTCGTCAATTCATTTCTTTGGTTATGTCATGGATACATTCTTTCTCCACTATGGCAATCAATGGATTCCAAATCCATTTAAATCACGGCTTAATTCCCTGTCGATTCTACTTCTTTCTATCGGGTGCAATCTCAGCCGTCCGATCTGGGCTCCTCAAGATCCGACGTCATACGCACGTCGAGCGCGGTTGACTTGCTCGACCGATAGCGCGCGATCAATGGCGATTTTCTCTCTCCTCCACCGCCACACGTCGATCGATGTATGGGATCACTCTGCTCCTGTCCAAAACCTCTTACCGTTCAAGGGTGCCCCGATCAAAATCGTTGGTTTCGAGGGCATGGGTCCTGCCTTTGCACTTTAGCGCTTTTTGTTTCTCCACCCACGGTTCTCTGGCTCCCAACGTGACCAAGGGTTTAAGGCTCCCACATTTTGGCCTTGTTTTCCCAGTGATGGCGCTAATCGCGCATCGAAAATCACCTCCTTTTCCTGATCCGAGGCTCCCAGGGGCTACTTTGGCCGCCTGCGCAGTCTCCATGGGCCTCGGTCAGCGCGCTTTGACCGAGGTGTTGTTGTTCCACGTCGGCTGCCATGGCCACTGGTTCAGGGTGTTTTTGATGCTGTTTTGGATTCTTTACAGTTTTTTTGTCCCGATACATTCAAGGCTCTTTGTAATTCGTTTATGGATCCGATTCGAATCATGGCCTTCCTACTGAAAAAGCTTTTGGACCACCAAAAGTTGGTTTTCTTCAAGCATCGTGTTACACAAAAATATCGTCACCTTGATTATTTGCAGTCGGTGTAGGCCTATCATCACCTATACCAGCTCCCTAAGCAAGTATTAAACCTTAGCTCTTCAAAACAAGCTTGAGAAAAGAGAGAAAGACATCAAAAAAGCAATTTAACTCTGGTTCTGCACTTTCTCTTAGCTTTTCCTGCGGGCCCGCACCTTTTGTTCAAGATATCTGTGTACTTATACGCTCTGTATGTAAAGGGGAGGGTGCGTACCCCTGTAAAAGTCAAAAGGCGCAATCTTTATCTTAAAAAACTCATCTTGGGTTGATTCTAGAGTTTTCTAGAAGGATTTGTTACGTGGATTGTTCGCTCCAAGTGGTTCATGCATCCCATACAAGGAGGAACTAATCCCTTGTTGAGAGGAGCTATCCCTTTGAAGGAGGACTCTATCCCTTTGAAGGAGGAGCTGGTAACTGATCTCCATTGCACTATAAATTGAGGCATTGGGTCAGTGGCCAGGGAGGTTAGAAGCTGAACTTTTGAGGGTAAATGCTAGTGAAATCAAGACTTCCTATTTGAGCTTAAGAGGAGAGATTACATACCTTTTTGGCCCCATTAGGGAGTGAGTGAAGCTTATCAAAGTAGAGGAGACTTCTTGTTGGACCCTGGAAGGAGCTTGTATAGCGTTAAGGCAAAGGTTGTAAGGTTCTTTTCTTTTGAATTAATACAATCAAGCTCATTTTTCTCAACAAGTATCTTATGCTATTTGCTTCATGGACTCCTTGAATTTCACGTTAAATATGTTTTATAATATTGGATATTCAGGTGCTATTTAATTATTTTCCTTGTTTGTGCTTGCAGGTTTGCGATAAAGGAACTTACTTGGATCAAAAAAGCGAAGGCATCTCCGAACTTGCGTTGGACATGAGGTAGGCCTTTAAACACACTTGTTTCCCATTACTTATAAAGCGCATTTAGAGAAAGATAGTGTTTGATTGGTTTGTTTGTCATTAGGTCTTCATTAGATTCTAGGAAGGTCTGTCTTGTCCGCAAGATCGACTGATTCCGCGTGACAAAATGGCGACTCCACTAGGGACTTGATTGTTTTCCTCGTTTTTTCTTTGACTTGAGAAACTTGTTTTTTGGTTTCTGTTTCTGGCTTGTTGTGTGTGGCTTTTGGTAGAATTAGTTCATTTAGCTTTGTTTTTTATTTTTCATTACTTTAGTTGAAGTCCGCAGCCTGCACTTATATCACAGTGAGTACCACTACGCACTTTGTTTTTGTGCATAGATCATACCCGCACCTGGGTGAGCTCTGCACCTGCGTACCCTGCTAAATTTTTGAAAATTTTGACTTTTTCTCTTTTAGTTAATTTTATTTTGTTTTCCTAGTAATTGTCCTCTACCCATACCTGCATGTGACTGGTTGAAATATTTCCTTGGATTGTTTCATTAGCATTAGGGTTTCAGGTGAAATCCTAGAAGTTTTTCTTGTTGGGCTTGTTTTTCGATTTGGTCGTGTAGTGGCTCTGAGCTTAGAGGCTGTAGGGACTTCAGATCACCTTAGTGTCTACCAGTCTTCTTGAGAGTCTGACCATGTTTGAAATCTCCCCTTGT
>APFE030038186.1:60201-75669 GCA_000404065.3 Pinus taeda
TACTTAAATTTTTAACATTACCAGGAAATGACTCAGGATGTTTGAGAGTGGTTTCGGCCTCATTGGATTTCATATGGAGAAAGTAGAATTTTAGATTTCATTCAAAATCTAGCAGACTTATCAGTTTTTCAGGATTTCAAGATTGGAGGATTGCAATGTTTCCATTGAATTTTGTCATGTATTAGGGTATGGCACTCGTATTTAATCAAGAGCACCAATCCCTCTATGTACCTTGATGTTAGTGACATTGGTTGTCGAACTCCTCTGGGATTCGCTCCCAAACCAGGAGCTTCTGAAAATGTCGCTCCCGCTCCCGTTTTCGCTCCTCCCAAGTAACACAAAGAAGAGAAACTGTTTGGATCAAAAACGGTTAAATGATCTAGTTTATGTCCAATACAACCTTCGGCTCAAACGAAACCATTTGCTGAACAAAAGACCTGATTCAGATCCCATTGTGTTTGAAGACATTGATCCAACATCAGATTGGGTAGTGGAGAGTTGTCCAGTAGAGTTTGATCCTGATGAGGATCTTGATTTAGATTTAGATATGGAGACATCAGTTGAAATTGAACATGCTGTTCAACTTCAGCCTGTTCAGTTGAATGCAGATCCACCAGCCTCAGTCTCACAGCCAGCAAGGACTCCAGTTGTAGGTGCTTCCTCTGCTCAGCCTAAGCCACGACAGAAGCGCAGCCGCATAGCTACTCTATCTCAGCATGCATCTACTGCAGTTGCACAACCTGCTAGTGGTACCACTTCTACAGTTGCAGTTGGAGATGATGATGATGAGGAGGAGCCATGGGCAGGGGGCTTTGACTCTGATGATGATGATGATCCAGAGATTGATCGACATGATCTTGGCTCCTCTGGCAGTAGCTACTAGCTATAGCCAGTAGTACTTTTGTTGTAGACTTGTAGTCTTGTAGAGGCCATTTCTAGCCTCCTTGGTTATGTGTTTTTTGTTTTGAGTCTTTGATCATGTATGACAGTTGACTATGTATTGCCATCGGGTACCATTTTGATATAATGGATTGGTTCATGAGCCTACTTTGATCATATGTTGTCTTCCATCTATATTATAATGCTGTGTGTTGGAAACATGAATGAAAATCTTTAAAATTATGTTTAAAATCTTCAAAATTATGTTTTTTTTATCAAAAAACTAAATATTTAATGTATTTTTTACAACGACTGAGTCATTGAAAACGAGTCGGCCGAGTCATTACCGTTTCAGAGTCATTGCTCGGCCGAGTCGGAGTCGGAGTCGGAGTCTTAAAACATTGGTTGGTACATGTCTTCCACAATCTTGGTTAGATTGCACAATTCACCTAATCCACAAATCGGGCTCTAGTGTAGATCCCAATAACTATAGGATGATAATGGTTGGCCACACATTCTCAAAACTCTATGCAGTGATCCTCCATTTGAATTTCTATAGGCTTGAGCAAAGACAACTTAGAGCTAGAGGATAGGTTGGATTCAGACTTGCACACCAGACCATTGATCACATGCTTACACTCTGGGCCATCATCGAGGAAGCATGATATCACTCTTCGAAAGTTGATTGCTACTTTATGGACTTTCTAAAAGATTTTGATTCCTTTCCTTTGAAGGGATTGTTCTAGAGGGTTAGAGACACTGATATTTTAGAGACTTTACTGACCATCATCATGCACCTGTATGAGTTGGTCCTTAGTTGCCCTTTCACAACCCACAAGGTATGGGCTTTTATCAGGGATATCATTGGGATCAATATTTAAACAAGGGTGCTCCCTATCCCTCACATTATTTGGGATCTACATTGACGATTTAAAGTCTTTCTTGCATGACCACATCTAGGAATTAGATGGGTTCCTTCTCCACCAGGTCTTGATAAATATCTTGGTTTTCACTAATGGTGTGATCCTCTTGGCCTCATCCTAGAAGTGTTGTAGAGACAACTAATTTCCTTAGTCCTTTTTTCCAATTTCAGGTAGTTGATGGTCAACTTGGGTAAAACCAAGGTCATGATCTTGAATAGGTTGAAGAAGACCCTCTTTGATCTCATTTTTTCTAGAGGTGAGGAGATTGAGATTGCCAACACCTATACCTATTTGGGAGTACGGTTTATAAGCCATCACTTTAGTCTATTGCATGCACTTTGGTCTGAGTCAATAAAGGCTATGGATCTTGAGCTCTTCTCAAGAGATATTGTCCTTAGAAACATTTTTAAGACATTTTTTCCAAGATGTTTCTCATGGACACCCTTATCCAACCCATAATTCTCTATGTTTTAAAGGTTTGAGCACCTTCACTACTAGAACCTGATTGGTCTTAGTAGAGAGTGTACGTGTCCTTCTTCACTGCATCATTAGATGCAACTAGGCAGTGTTTCAATCCATCATCCTTGTAGAGTTTGGTGCTTGGCATGTTTGACTTGAGATGATGTTTAGCCTTATCTCACTCTTGCACCACATTCAAACTTTTGTTGACTTGGTGAAGGTGCAAGCTTGGTATCCATACTTGGTCTATTGCTCATTCGAGTCCATTGCCTTAGCTAGTCCTTTAGGTCACACTTGGTACTATTATACGATGGTCTCAAATCTTTTGGAATCTGTTGGTATTGCGATAGACCAGCTTCCTCCATTAGTTACTTGTTTGATATGCCTAGCCACTTGTTTCCTACCAAACATGGGATGAACGAGATCATCTGTGATGATATCTATAGTTAGTTTTGTAGGCCACTTGGATAAACCCTAATGGTGGGTTACACCTGAAGATGGCCTTTTGTGTTTAAAACTTAATGAATCCAAGAGATTGACTCATTGTTCAGCCCCTTTACACAGTACACACACTTTGCCATTGGACACATGTTCTTCATATTCCCTAGGGTCAGTCTAGGGTGGAGTTGCATATCATGTCAAGGTAGAGCACTAGATTGAGCAATCAAAGAGTATCTGCCACATGTGCCATCTTTGGGAGTTTGCGATTGAGGAGCACTTAATCTTCTGTTGCACGATTTACTACAAGATCCAAGGATGGTTCTATTGTCTTTTTAGAGAGCTTTAGACTCTTGCCAGTTTCTTTAGGTATCTTGATTAGAGATGCATCGCCTTATATGTGTAGGAAGACTTTAGTTTCCGTTCTCTCATCCTCTAGCCACATCCACATCTTGGACTAGTGCCAGCTGGCTTATCACTTCCTTTTTTATGATGCTCCCATATACTAGGGGCATTAAGTATAGCGGTCTCGTCCTTGACTCCAGATCAATGTGGATCTGGAGAATCTTTTCTACTTCTATGAGACCCCAACAACATTGCCAGTCCTAGTCCCATACCAAATATCTTCTAGGTCATAACAACAGACTATCTCTTCTAGGTAGTCACATAGTATATAGTCATTTTAAGCTTCCTCCATTCAACCTCGAATGTTAGAAGAGATGGTTTCAGTGGACCATGATACACCTATGCTATTTGTATCATGGATCTTAGATCCACTCATCTTGTACATCTTCCTCTCCGATCGTCTTTCCATCTCAAGAGTTGGCTTTCCAGGAAATAGATTAGATTCATCCTTTAGTTTCTGTATGTTGCTTTTTATAGGAGCCATCTTAGTGCTCCCACTTTGTATTGACACCTCGTACCAAGCAGTCCCATTGACACACTTTAGTGTTCATTTGTTGGACATTAATACAGTTATGTTATTTTATCTTGGGCAAACATTTGTTTAGTGACATTAAGTTCAAGCATGAACATATCGAACTGAATGTGATCTTTAATATTTGTGGTGTGCTTGCTTAATTTATTTCTTTATTTTTTGAATGGCTACTTTGGACATACTTGCAGCCACCACAATAATTTTCTCTACTTGTGATTGGCCTCTGAGGGCAACAACACCAACCTCAATACAGTTAGGGTCTTAATTCCTCTCTGATGGTTTGTGGAAGCTCATAATTATTGTGATGTTTGAAACAATTGGTGGTCAGAAACTCTCTCTTCTTTTTGTTTTTTCTACAGCTCCACTATGCTACCTTGTTCTTTGTTGTATATATGTATATTTCTTAATTTTTCTGGCACTGTAGCTGAAGATATTTCTTCCTTCACATAATTTTGAATGCCTGTGCCTCTGTATTCTTTCTTCAATCATGATTTATGCCCACTGTTGTGGCTGTCCCGAGACTCAGTGCTTCTAATTTCTCAGTGGTAGCATATGAAACATAATTTCTGAATCATTGGTTACAGAAAAAAAAGGTTATGGACAATAACTAATTTTTTATTGCTACTGGCAAAGTAGATGTAGCCATAGGCCAGCAAGGAAGGAACCCACTCTGATACGAACTGTTATTGATCCGGAGGGTTCACAACTCCATTCACACACAATGAACAAAATTTAAATCTAATAAGGCACACACAACATTATATCTGGGAATATATATTCATAATTCATAAATGAATTGATGGATGATGATAAAAATGCCATAGGCATGTTTAAATACACATAAAAGGGTGATAAGCCATGCTTTTTGAGAAAGGGGATGACTTATCAGTTATCACATTTTACATATAATTAATGTTATGACTTATTGACTTAATATTCTAACATTACTACATAGCGGTAATATTCATTTAGGTATATTACAGGCAGTGCATAGAAAGAGATGTAATTTTGGATACATGCCTATGTTTATATGTGATATACTATGAATATATGCATTCACTACTTTCTTTAACCATGTCTTCTGATTTTTATTTAGTTATGGTGTGTCAATGGTTAGTTATTCATTAATTTGATATGGGAAGATAGTCACATGCACTTCTCTAGGAGTTTTTATTTATTTTTGTTAACTTTCTGATTACAAGCTATGCTTGGGTTATGCATATTCCTTTTTATAAAATCTTGTTGAAATAATGAAAAATTGTTTATGTGTGTAGTCAGGTTTGAAGTTGTCCATTGCAAGTCCAGGATTGATTTTGGAACCATACAAACGACCTGAACCTATTTCATTTTTGAAAAGGTTAGTACTTGTTTGAAATTGTCCTTTGTTTAGTCATACCATTTTTATTTGTAAAAAAGAGCAGTTTGGTTGGATCTTAACTTTACATGGTTGCTATGAACCTAATAATGTTTAGTGTCAGTGTTCATATTTTTCTAGGTAACTAATCAAGTTTTGAATATCAGGAAAATGTAGTGTCTGCTAAGATGCCATATAATGACTCATCAACAAACACAATGAATTTGGTACTATATTGAACACATGTATGACCATTCCTACATGAGAATATATGTTGATATAAAAATATATCAAAGTTGACTTCAGATTCTAGAGAAAAAGAGCAATCCTTAGGGATGGTAAAGGCATTAATGAGAGATAAAATAAGTTTATTCTTGTCCAACAAATGAGCAAAAGTAGGTCAATGGGACTGCTCAGTGCATATACAGATTGGGTGTGTGTGTTGACCTAGGTTGTCATTGATGTCAATATGGCAATATTCTAGATACTAGATGATCCATGAAGGGGAAGCAGAATGGATCCATGAAGAGACAGGAGCAAGGCCATCAAGATAGCCAAGCCATGAGCAAGAGTCTGTTAACAAAGGAGTTAACAAAGGAGGCATATCAAAGCTATCGCTTATGCTTAAGAGTATTGCAGAATATCAGAGCAAGAGAGGCAAATCAGAAAAGGCAAAAGCCATCAGAGGAGGTCATTGCAAAGCCAAGGAAGACATTGGAGCAAGATGAGCCATATCGGAGGAGCATTGCATGTAATACATGCCCAAGAATAATCGAGAGGAAGAAGTCATAAAAAGAGGAGTTAACATGCCAGAGGAAGCAAAACAGAGCTATCGGAGCTACAGGAGGAGCCATATATATATGTCATGTATATATACCAAAGAAGAACATATCGGAGGAGCAAACAGAGCTATCGGAGGAGCAAACAAAGCCATCGGAGACATATCAACCTATTGGGAGTAATATATGCAAAGGAGTCTTATCGGGAGTAATACATGCCAAAGTTCCAAGGAGCGGAATGAATATATATATATATATGCGGAAGAGTTAAAGGCAGAGGCGGAGCGACATATAACATATATATGCAAATTACACTATCAGAGGCGGAAAACATAGTTATATCGGAATACACTATTAGAGCGAAAAGATATATATATATATATATATATATATATATATATATATATATATATATATATATATCGGCGATATGAAATCGGCAGGTTCGGTTATGTGCCACTACCCAAAACCCCCGATTGCGATATATATATATATATATATATATATATATATATATATATATATATATATGTGGACCCACGGACCATTACAATGTGATGTAACATAATATTGGCAGAAATCAAGTAATGGGTTAAGTTAAGAGCGGAGGAGTATATACACGGACCCGAACGGGCTATAGTAGTAACAACCCTTAATAACATCGTGTCTGCCCATCGGGACTCTCACATCGTAATGTATAAAGGGCTGTCACCCCCGAACCACCGATTGCGATATATATGTATGGACTCGACGGAAGCATTAAAAACAACCTATAATAATATCGTGTCCATCATATCGGGAGTTATGTATGGCATATATTGCAAAGCCTTGTCACTCTATAAAGCGTCGATTGCGATATATGCTGCGGACCTCCGGAAGCTGCGATTGTTGATTGCGATTACACTGCGGACCTGATGCAGGTATAGATGCGAGTGTAATAAATTTGAAGTTTGGCCTTTAGCATTTCAGTCGTTTTTTCATATATTCCCGTGTATCTCGAAAATTGTATTGCGCGGGGTTGGAAGGCCAAAATGCATAAAAACGCACCTGATAGTTCAGGAGGCCTGAACGATGGCGATTGCGAATTGCAATGGCGACTTGGCAGGTGGGGCTTCCTTGTTGGTACTGTCTCTCCAATGAATTCTCTCCGTGAACAATAAAGACCTGTGTTTGCATATTCTTACAAAAAAGGGGCCTCTGTTACAGTTTTTCTCTGTGTATTCAGTCCTCGCCGTTGAATCAACGTGTCCCAGGAGTGTTGGTGAGCATGAAGAGATTGAGGAAGCTGAAAAACTAGGAAGCCAAAGGACAAGGCAGCGCAGAGGAAGCCAAAGCATCGAAGAGGACAAGCTAGCGCTGAGGAAGCTGAAGCGAGCGTTGAGGAAGCTGAAGGGGCAGCGGAAAGAGGAAACCGATGGTCAGAGGCATCAGGGAGATACAAAAACAGAGAATAAGGAAAGTGTGTGGTTGTTGAAAAAACTGGAGGAAACAGAGGCAGCTGTAGGGTCCAGCAGAACAAAAAAGGGCCGAAGGACCAACAGGATAGGAGGCATTCGAAGGGTGAGTTTCTCAACTAATCGTGTTACCTTGTGAAAGAATTAATCAGGTACACAATGTAGTCTGTAGAACAATTCTGGGACATAATAAATAAAGTTTTATCTGACATTGTTTGAAGGGAGAAGTATTTAGCAAAGAAGCAGTCATGCTGAAGCATTTACTGTGATAGTAAGAACAGATGCTTGAATAGAAAGTTGGTTCTTATGCAGAGTTTAGTGTAGCTAATAGTAGACTCACTAAAAGCTGTGTGGAGACATTATCAGAGGTCATGAAGGCTATTGGAGACTCTGTGTGGACAATATGAAGAGTTGTAAAGACTCCTTCATAAGAAGACTGGTTTTCATTGATGCTGTAGCATGGAGACTACAGTGAAGGTGTAAACAGACAGAACTCAGTAAAGAAGAGTTTTGAGAGCAGAACATTACTATCAAACATGCCTTGACAAGATTGTGTACCTTGTGAAAGAATTAATCAGGTACACAATGTAGTCTGTAGAACAATTCTGGGACATAATAAATAAAGTTTTATCTGACATTGTTTGAAGGGAGAAGTATTTAGCAAAGAAGCAGTCATGCTGAAGCATTTACTGTGATAGTAAGAACAAATGCTTGAATAGAAAGTTGGTTCTTATGCAGAGTTTAGTGTAGCTAATAGTAGACTCACTAAAAGCTGTGTGGAGACATTATCAGAGGTCATGAAGGCTATTGGAGACTCTGTGTGAACAATATGAAGAGTTGTAAAGACTCCTTCATAAGAAGATTGGTTTTCATTGATGCTGTAGCATGGAGACTACAGTGAAGGTGTAAATAGACAGAACTCAGTAAAGAAGAGTTTTGAGAGCAGAACATTACTATCAAACATGCCTTGACAAGATTGGGTTGGAACCTTTGGGTTTGGTGCCGCAGAAGTAAGAAGGATTGGAGTCCTTGGGGTTGATGCCTCAGAAGTAGGAAGGATTGGTGTCCTTGGAATCGGTGTCTCAGGAATTGGAAGGATTGGAGTCCTTGGGAGTTGGTGCTCCTAAGTCCAAGATTGTTGCTGTGGAGAAACAGAGTTGGAGCTCTGGAGGTTGGAGCCTCACAAAAGTCCAAGTTGGTGCTTGACAACTGATTGCAACCATTTATATATTGTATCTATTTTATTGTATAGATTATATTAATAAAAGCATTGATACTTGTTGTTCATCTTGTGTTTTGAATATAATTGTTTTAACTAGTAAAATAATAGTTGAAAAAGAAATACTGATTCACCCCCCCTCTCAGTATTTCCAACAGTGTGAATGGTGAAGGCCACTCTCATAAAAGCGAAAGCAAAAGCAAAAGCTAATCTATAAGATGTAAGCTCTACTAGCACAAAGCCAAAGTGGAACATAATGCTTCAGAAGAGGGTACAAGGGAAAGGGCCTCAAGGCTCTAGGTGCATCTTTGGAGAAAAGAGGAGCGGGTGGGGGGGCGCTGTCGTCCTCTGAAGTATCCATAGTTGAACGTGCCACTCTTGTACCATTTGAGGTCGAATCAAATATTCTCTGGATATAAGACTAGTTGGAAGAGATGGATTTGGCTTGGAGGATGTCTCTCCATCTAAAAGAGGTGGTTCGCTGCTGGGAACAGGAGGAGGGCTGCCTATTGGTCTGGTGCAAACTGTCTCTAGATCTAAGTTAGCAACTTTGTAGGGGTTTTGATGCTGAGGGTTGGATTGCCTCCAAGGATTTGATGGAGAGAGTTAAAATAGAAACTAGGGGCTCTAAATATGTTATGTTGGACTTATAAGGGATACTTGCTAAGAAGTAAATGCACGCAAAAGGGTGCTTTGACTTGGAGATGACTTTGCTTAACATGGAGGCTGCAATGGAGCTTTTCTTTGTCTAGGAGGATGTGGGACGTTGATTTGGGGAGTGTAAATGCATCGTGAATTTTGAGACTTCCATGAAGAATGATGGATATGGCTAAAGAAGTGTGCATACCTAAGAATATGGTCTATGTGTTGAACAAATAGGTGCAACAAGATAGAGGGAAAATGGGGAACTTACACAAAGTGATCGCCATTACAGGGGTTTAAACAATAAGTGTTCCTTTAAATGTTGTGTCCTAATAGGTCCACCTCCTTGATGCTCGCATACCAACCTTGAACATAATAATGCCCATAAAGGTAGGGATTTTATTGCCCACCACGTGGATATTAGCAGAGCCACAAATCCAAGCACCATGAAAATGAAACTAAGAAGACTTGCCTTGACTGTCTACCATTGGGGATCTAGGATACACTTTTACACTTCATCCCACATGGCTTTACAGGGCTATAAATTGCACACATTTGGGCTTGTAAATGTTGTGGTCAAAAGTGTTGGAAATATGTTAGCCATTGTCGGTATTTTTATCTTGGAAAGAAATTGGAAATTTGAAATTTTTGCCAGCAAATATTTCAAGTCAGCCTCATATAGTTTGGGTCAGTTAGGTCCCTAGGAGGCACCCATTTGACCCCCTTTGAGGTCTATATAAAGGAGAGCCTTCCTCCAAATATGGCACATCAATTCGTCTTTCCTATCTCCGGTCCAACGAATATCAGAAGTGCCGAGTTTCAGAAGAAGGGTTTGGGATTTTATTTTGTTTTGGGTATTGGTTTGGCTATTATCTTGAAGCTGTTTCTGACATAATGATGAAATATGAACTCTCTCTCTCTCTCATAAGGAAGGATTTTTGGGTTTTCCCCTCGTGGGTTTTCCCTGGCCTTAGGCCTAATTTCTGTGTCTCTTGTGTCATGATTTCATGGCTAATTTCTACTGCTCTTTCATGTTTAATGGTTGATATTTTTCTTCTGTATAACTGCTTAATGATTTTTGAATAAATGACATGTGGATGAGATCATTGGAAGCTGTTATCATGATGAAGAAAAATATTTCTAGATTGTGCCCTAGAAAATCAATATGGTATCAGAGCAAGGTTGAAGAGCAGTTAGCAAGAAGAGAAGAACATGTTCTGGCTTGGGATGTAGCTGGCTGAACTAACAAAGGTATGTTTGTTTGTGGCAAATTTTGGACATATATTCTAAAGGGCCGAGTTGTAAAGAGTTCTGGGCATATGAATTGATAAAAAAATCTCTGAGATAAGGCCCAGTTTCTTCTATGACCTGAGCAAGGGCCGAGTTCCTTGTAGGGACTTAAAAGGCATGGATCATGCCAGATCTAATCTTAGCCCTTGATTAGGGACTTAATCTCGGCCGTTGAGATGTCAACAGAAAAAGTATAAGAGGAGGCTTGAAGGGCACTTGGAGAACACACTAAGGGAGACTAGTCAGTTCAATTTTTGGAGTGGGGTTTGCTGAGAAATTGAACCAGTGGTTTAGAGAGCAGTCAGGAGGTAACAAGTACAGAACAGAGAGACGGGAGATTAGCGCAGAAGAGGCAGACACAAAGCCAGAGGAAGCCACACAGAGGCAACAAAGACTGCGCAAAGCCAGAAGGGCCTGCGTCATCCACGCAGAGGCTGCAAGAGTGATGTAGAAGCCCAAAGAGGCTACGCAGAGCCTCAGTGGGCTGACGGAGAGGGTTTCAGGCTGTAGTAGAGGTCAGTAGGGCCTACGCTGGGTTTAGTAAAGTGCTAGAAGTTTGTCTATCTGTGGGTAAGCCAGTTTGGCACCCTGTTGTATATGAAAATTGCTGAATAATGAAATCCTCCCTTGCTGCACCAGTTTTCCCACATTGGGATTTTCTGGGAACATTAGTCCAAAATAACTATGTCAATGTGTGCATATTTTTGTTTCAGTATTACGATGTGATATTTGTAACAGTGTTTATTTTAATGTTTGTTGAAGTAATGTAATGAATAACTTATGATGAAATAAGTAGGAAAAGTAAATCAGTTGCTGCAGTGATAGAATTTTCACATGGTATCAGAGCAAGTAATCAGAGACAGAAAGGGAAAATCAGTGATGGGTCGAGACCACGATGCAGAGGCATCCACCTCAGGAGACTCACACAAATTTTCAGAAGATTTCACAAGAGAGAGAGATTTTGATTTCTGTATGTTGGCTTCTAGGCTGGAAGAAGAAGTGGCGTGCATGACTAGTGCTGCATCATCAGAAGTATGGTATATAGACAGTGGAGCCTCGTGGCATATGACATGAATCAAGGATTGTTTCTTAGAATATCGAGAAGAGAAGATGAACTTTCAGATCACCACGAGGAACCAGGGAAAGTGTACTCCAATAGGAAAGGGTACCATAGTTTTTCAGACAGAATCGGGAGAGCGGTTCTGTGCCACAAATGTGTTGCATGTGCCAGGAATGCGGATGAACTTACTTTCCGTGTCACAACTACAAGGCACAGGCTATGACGTCTACTTCATCAAGGAAAAGGTATACGTCAAACACCCGAGCTGGAAAAAGAAAGTGCATATTGGGATCAAAAGTAATCGGTTGTATAGATTACAACTGGAATCTCCAATGGCACTAATAGGCAGTCACGGGGATAAAGACTTGAGCGAACTATGGCACAGAATGATGGGTCACTTGCACCATGGAGCTCTGAGAATTCTTAGGAGCACTGTAATAGGAGTTCCGGATCTGAGTATTGAACGAGATGATGTGTGTAGGGGATGTGCTCTAGGAAAGTATGCCAAGGCGATATTTCCTAGCAGGAACGACAGGGCCAAGAGTGTACTAGGATTGATACACTCAGATATCTGCGGACCTATGTCCATCAAAGCTCTCAGCGGTGCCGAGTATTTCCTTACTTTCATTGATGACCACTCGAGGAAAACTTGGATCTATTTTTTGAATACCAAGGATGGGGTTTTCTGTCGATTCAAGGAGTTCAAGGCTCTAGTGAAGAATCTGACAGGTAAGAAAATAAAAGTCCTGCGCTCAGATAATGGTGGAGAATATGTCGATAAGGACTTCATTGATTTTTGCGCTAAGGAGGGCATTAGAAGAGAGTGGACAACTCCCTACAATCCAGAGCAAAATGGGGTGGGAGAAAGGAAAAACAGGACTATTGTAGAAGTAACTAGGCCCATGCTGTATGATCAGGATATGCCAAAATTCCTGTGGGCAAAAGCATGCAACGCAACTGTCTACATTCAGAACAGACTCTTCATCGGGCATTGGGCAAGATTACTCCAGAGAAAGTCTTCAATGGGAAGACACCTGAAGTTAGTGATTTTAGGATATTTGGGAGTTTGGCATATTGTCGCATACTTGAAGAAAATTGGAAGAAGCTGGATTAGACTGCAGAAAAGGGGTATTTGGCAGAATACAGTGAGAACGCTAAGGCATACAGGATCTATCTTCCAGAGAGCAGGAAGGTAGTGGTACGACGAGATGTAAAGTTCATGGAGGATAGAGCTTTCAGAAGATCTTGCAAAATGCCTTCCAAGGAGCAGTCGAAAGAGGATTCGTTGGTCATGCCTCTTCAACCAACAGAAGTGAAGAATCCTTCCTCAGATCAGGAAGATTCTCAGGATGAGGAAGAGGAGCAAACATAAGCACTTGTTGGCAGAGGAAGAACCAGCGAGGAACTTCGTCAGATTCTGCGTGATGTAGAGAACTTCATCGGAGAGCCAAGGAACAGTAAAAGGGAGCGAAAGCAGCCAGACAGGTATTAGGCGTTAGTAGCTCAAGATGGAGAGCTTGCCAGCTTCAAGGAGGCAGCTCAGCATCAGGTCTGGCTAGATGCAATGGTGGAGGAGTATAACTCCATAATGGTAAGCGATGTTCGGGAGGTGGTGTCAAGGCCTCAAGACAGATCTGTGCCAGGTTCAAGATGGATCTACAAGATCAAATATGCTGCTGACGGTAGTATTGAGAAATACAAGGCCAGGTTTGTGGCTAAGGGGTATGCTCAAAAGGAAGGGATTGACTATGAGGAAACCTTCGCCTCGGTAGGCAAGTATACAACTATTAGGACCGTGATATCTCTTGCAGCCTAGATGGGATAGGAGATCCACCAGATGGATGTCAAGACGACATTTCTGAACAGGGTAATAGAAGAAGAAGTATACATTGAACAACCAGAGGGCTTTGAAACTCATGACAAGAAGTCTCATGTATGCAAACTGAAGAAAACCTTGTATGGACTGAAGCAGGCACCAAGAGCGTGGTATGGTCGAACAGATGGCTACTTTCAGAAGATGGGGTTTGTCAAGAGTGACACAGATCCGAATCTCTACTATCTGGTTGCAGAGAGCGAGCCACTTATTTTAGTATTATATGTGGATGATCTCTTCCTGACAAGATCATCCAAACTCATTGAAGACTGCAAGAAGAATCTAGCCATAGAGTTCGATATGAAGGATTTGGGAAGAATGCACTATTTTTTAGGGTTGGAAGTTTGGCAGCAGAAAGGAGAAATCTTCCTTGGGCAAGGAAGGTATGCTACAAAAATTCTAAAAAGGTTCGGGATGGGAGATTGTAGACCTATGGCTGCGCCAATGATCAACAACTGGAAGAAGATTGATGCATCAAAAGACAAGAATGTTGATCCCACCCTATGCCGACAACTCATAGGGTCCTTGATGTATCTAGTCAATACCAGGGCAGATATTTGTTCCGCTGTCAACACCCTTAGTCAGTTCATGTTGGAACCAAAGAGGGCTCATTGGGCAGTAGCCAATCACGTTCTCAGGTATTTACAGGGAAGAATGGATTATGGGCTCTTGTGTAAGAAGGGGAAGGATGTCGGGTTGAGTGGATTTACTGATGTAGATTGGGCAGGAGGTTCAGTGGATTGGAAAAGTACCTCTGGGTACTGTTTCAACATTGGATCAAGAATAACCTCCTGGTGCAATAGGAAACAGAAGTTCGTGGCTCTGAGCTCGTCTAAGGTAGAATATATGGCAGCAAGCACAACTTCGTGTGAGGCCATATGGCTTAGAAAATTGCTGGTAAACGTATTTAGAAGAAATATGGAGGCGACCAGGATCATGTGTGATAATCAGAGTTGCATCAAACTCTCTGAGAGCTACAGTCCTACAGGGGAACAAGTGGCATATATCCTCACCAAGGCCCTTGGAAAGTCAAAATTTGACTACTTCAGGCAAAAGATGGGGATGGTAAAGAACCCCTTTCAGAAGTAGTGTGTTAGCAACATGAATGAAGAGGGATTTGCAGTGTAGATGCAGTGTTGGGAGAAAGGACCAACAACAACACAGATGGAGAGGGAGTTGCAATGCAGATGCAGTGTTGGGAGAAAGGACCAACAACAACACAGATGCAGGGGAAGGTGTAGTGCGGATGCAGTGCTGGGAGAAAGGACCAGCAACAGCACGGATGCAGAGGGAGATGTCGTAAAGATGCAACAATGGCAGTGGCAGAACCATGGGGGCAGTATAGGAGGCAGTAGCGTAGCGGATGTTGGGTAGGGAGGCCTAGCATCAGCACATGTACCGATGCCAGATGATCAGAGTAATACTCAGTGAGGAGTATTGCTAGAGTACAATCCTCGCTAAGAGGGAGTGTTGATTTGGGGTAGCATCAGATGTGCTCTAGCCACGAAATTTGGTGGAGAGGCTGGGGCACATGAGATCTCCAATACCCAAAAAGGGTTTGGGCAAATTCTAAATAGATTAGGAGATATTAAAATAATTAATATTTTTAATGGAGTCCCTAAGTTTAAACTTAGGGAAAATAAAATATTAATGTGTATTAATATGAATTTGTGTTAGAATGGTCCCACCCTATACCGACAACTCATAGGGTCCCGATGTATCTAGTCAATACCAGGCGAGATATTTGTTACGCTGTCAACACCCTCAGTCAGTTCATGTTGGAACCAAAGAGGGCTCACTGGGCAGTAGCCAATCACGTTCTGAGGTATTTACAGGGAACAATTGATTATGGGCTCTTGTATAACAAGGGGAAGGATATCAGGTTGAGTGTGTTGACCCTGCCGCCCGCACCTACCTACACAGTTAGCGAGAAAAGCCTTCAACCCCACAAGGTGTGGTTGGTGGCAGGGAACTCAGAGAAGGGGCTGTCGCACTGATCCCAACTCTCTCCGTTTTAGCTATCTCCTAGGCTAGCTAAGGGGGGTGGTCCCTAAATGGAAAGTTAAGCCTAAAGCTAAGATGAAAAGTTCTAGGAGAATTTTTTGAGTTAAATAAGATTGTCAATCTGAGATCTAAAATCAAAACGAAATATAAACAATAG
>APFE030038198.1:7544-19854 GCA_000404065.3 Pinus taeda
CAATCATAAATGTCCATAAACTAAGGGCTCTTAAGTCCCTAAAAGGGTTGCTTCACTGCCTAAAGGAACAAGGTCAACTGATTACATCATCTCCCAGAAGTTCTCCACTGAAAACTGCTCAAAAATGGTCAAAACTAGACCATACTGAAAGCTCCATGCAGAGGGTGCGATGCATACTGTTTTGCTCCTCTGTGGGGTGCGATGGTCAAGAATGGACAAATGGCAGGGACCAAAATGCGAGGTGGAAGATCATGGAATCTTCCAAAGGCTTCCCCTCTGACACTTGCCACTCCATTTTCGACCATGGATGAGTAAGAGATCTTCATTCTCCAACTAGAAGCGGGAACTATCAGAGAGAAGACACTAATCAAGATCCTAAAAGATGACTCACCTCTCTATAATCATCTATATATGGATCCCTCTTCACAGAGATCCAGAGGCTTGAATTTTGTAACTTATAGAGAAGTGATATTGGTATTTTGGTGTACATTCACAGTGTTGGGTGACTTTTCTTTGCTTGAGGTGAAGAAGGGCTTCTTAGCTGGAGGATGATGCTGGGTTAGAGCTGCTCATGGTTGTAATACTCTTGCTACTTTTTATCTGAATAAAGCTATTCTTGTTTCCTTCCATATTCTGGTGTACTTGTTTATATATGCTTGTATATGGTTAATGTACATCTAATCTTGCATTATTTATGAATTTAGATCCTTGTTTCTTGCATAGTAGTATGTTGCTGTGATTCTACAGGTCCTTTTGAAGATGAGCAGACAAAGAGCGAGCGGCAAAACTCTATCAAGAAGGAGAAGGAATCGAGTGCAAGACTCAGGTTGTCCCTCTTGGTTCTCCTCTCATCTATTTTCATAAAAGGAATCAATAGTAGACTTTCATTGTTTGTTTCTAAGATTGCCACCCATCTTAGTGGGAATAGTAGCATCCGTGTGGACACTATTCCCGTATAACAAGGAGGCATAAGGAAACTCTCCATATGATTGGAAGAGGTAACCAATCGGAGGAGAAATGACTAAATAATAAGGTTAAGGCTTTCCTAAGTAAAACTAAAGCCCATCCCAATGGAGGAAAAACTTTCTTTTGAGTGCTTTGTTGAAGGGCGACACAACTAACTCTAGCTGCCATCAAAATATGGAAATAATGTCCCATTCCCGCTCTTTTTGGAATATATAATTTTTTGTCTTTTTCTTTTATATGAAGCTTGAGAAAGAATAAAAGAATTCTATAGTATAGTGGAAAGAACGAGTGTCAAAAAAAGCAGATGCTCTAGTTCTTGGGAGGGAAACATTCCTATGCTCAATGCAAGGTGGCAAAACTGGTCAAGGACACTCAAAGGGATGTTCTTTCCACGGGTATAAGGGTGTTTCAAGTTGTAGAGGCTAAGTGATTGCAAGGTTGATTTTTCATAAGACATGGTCGATAAGTGGCTTAAACATGAGTCCAACTGAAGCCAATTCAAGGCCGAAAGGTACAAATAGTCAATATGCAATGCAATAGTACAACTCAACACAAAGGACCCTCTAGGTTATATGGCCAGAAAGATAGCGAAGAAGTAGAGGAATGAGGGTTCAACGCACAAGTCATGGCAAGAATAAAGAGGACCCCTGAGCCTAAGAACAGAAATTCAACATGGGTGCCAAGTGACAACAAGGTACTATCTAGGGCGCCCATGATAAGGTAGGCTCTACCACACAAGTTATGACACTTCTAAGCAATGAGAAGGTTCTGCACCATAACTTGGTGGGGTCGATCCTAAGGCCAAAATGGGAAAGGAAACTGATAAGTGTAGAATGCACATGAAAAACCTAACCTATATGCCAGTTTCGAGAACCAATACCTGTCAGAATGGATCAACCATAAAAATGTCCAAAGGAGAAATCTTCCAAGTTTTGTAAACATAAATAGGAACACTAGACAAGAATTTAATACATCCCACATATAAACTTTAGATAAAATCTTGTGTTACACAATACAAGACTTGAAAATGCATACCTTATATATACAATATGGTACAAGGAACCACACAACCTTGCGGCTTACGCATAATAGTTCTTTTGGACAAATTCCTTGTAGGGCTCAAGCCAAGGACTCCTTTGGTAGTCTGAATTCATGGCTTCAAAAACTTCCTCCTGTGAAGAAAAATCAAACTCCAAGAAATCATGAGAACTACAAGGATAAAAAGATGGAATTAAGGGGTTCCATGTCCCTATAGGAAGAATCTCTTCGTCAACTGTTGGGACCAAGTCCTAAGAAGGAGAATAATAGGTCAAAGGATCCTTCTCAAATGAAATTTAACATTAAGGATTCAATGCCACATAGTTCACCTGTGGCGGGGTAGAGTCTACTTGAACACTTGGAACAAACCAAGGGTATTCTATAGTAGATTCAAATTAGGGTAGTGATTATCAGATGCAAGCTGATCAACAGTGACAATATTTCTGTTATGAGGGAAACATATCACTTGAAAGATTGAAGACACCACAACATTCATCGCATAGACATAATCACTCCCAAGTAGCATATTAAAGTCTAAAGGGTGATCAACCACCATCATATCGATTAAGATAGTATTCCCACCCAAAGTAATAGGCAAATGAGGAAGAACACCCATAGATTCACCAGGTCTTCTATCATAGGCTAACAACTAACTCTCAGCTATCAATAGCTTTGGAGAACCCAAATGTTTCCAAGTCAAGGAGGATATAATACTTGTAGAGGATCGTTCATCCACCATACATCGATAAATGTTTATGGAATTAACTCTGACCTTTATTTTGAAAGGTGTAGCGGAAGGAAGACGAGGCTCGACAAGCCTATCCCAATAAAAGGGGACACTCCTAGAACTTGGAGGGGGAACATTAGAAGAAACCAGAATGCCCCCTATACCAGAAGACTCTGTACTAGAAATAAAATAAACTCTGTTGTTAGGCATTTCACCCCCCAAAAGAGGAGTGTAATAAGCTAGAGATTGCACTAGCTCAACCACATTGTCAACCAATGGTTGATGAGACTAATGAGAAACCATATTAGATTCAAGAGTAGAAGAAATTTCAGACTCAGACCATATCCTTTTTACCTCTGGAATACTAGGGCATAAATGACTAAGATGGTCTCCCTTTCATATCTTACAAGGGAACTTAGGTTTAAAACATCCACGCCTAGGTTTCTTATCAACATCCATTCCACCAACATGACTAGAAATGGTTTGTGGAGAGTACTGAACATGACTTGTAGAGGTCAATGACTCTTTCCCAAGAGAGATATGACTTGTGCCCCCAGCCCTACTCACAGAAGCAGTTGAGTCAACAGAAATATGACTCATGGAGTTAGGTGACCCATTTCTAGTATGACTTGTAGTGACTAGACTTATGCCCCCAACGTGACTTGTAGTAACTAAAATCTCATCTCCAACATGACTGATAGAGGTTGATGATGAATTGCTAGTATGACTTGCAGTGACTAGACTTGTGCCCCCAGCATGACTTGCAGTGGCTGAAAGCTCATCTCCAACATGACTGGCAAATGTTGATGAAGAATTGATAGTGTGACTTATAGTGACTAGACTTGTGCCTCTAGCATGACTTGTAGCGGCTAAAAGCTCATCTTCAACATGACTAGCAGAGGTTGATGATGAATGGATAGAATTATTCTTCTTCTTCGTCTTCCTCTTTCTCCTCTTTTTAGATCTCTTATTACAAGGAGGAGGAGAAAGAGGAATCTTAGATTTCTCTTTGAAAGAAGATGAACAATTAACACCCATGCAATGCCCTTGAAATAAAGAATTCATCTGAGAAGCTTCAAGAACATTTGGAATATTCAGGGTCAACCACAGACAAACTGGTAGTCCAACATTCAATCCAAGAATATTCAAAGTGGCCATCAAGGGGGTACCAACGTTTCCAAAGAAAGGAAAAACACAAGGATCCCCTTTTGGGAGGGTACCTTGGTTGGTTTCCACATGCATATTGGCCATATCTAACTTATTCACAGATCCTTCCCTTTCAGGAATGTGCAAATGACTTTCCAAGGAAGATAGATGCATAATCGAAACCTTTGCCCTTAAGGAGGCAGCTCCACAACTTTCAAAGGAAAGATAAGAAACCCTTCAAGATCGATGAAGTGGTAGGTTAGTCACTCTGAATCTAAAGTCCAAAAGTGATAAGACAAAAATACCTAAAGCCAACTATATACAGAGATCAAAGAGAACTCGACTATAAAGTCCCTAAAGATACAACCAATCAAGCAACTTCCAAGTATTTCCACTCTAGGTGTTGAGGATTGAACACCAAAATACAAGAAAGCAAAGTGAGGGACCTTCTGAAGATAGTGTGGGATAATGATGGCCCAGGCCTACCAGCGAAGGTATCAGAAGAAGTTACACTGACCTCCAAACAACAACGTTTTCTGGTTCAAGCACCCAAGCTTAACAAGGGTACCCTCCAAAAGTACTACTGAACGTGATGCAACGTCAGCCTCAAGTGCCACAGGATTCCCCTCTGCAACCACCTATGCAATCCCTAGGAAAGGCCACTATGGATACCAACTCATATCAAAATCTAGGCAGAACAATCATGAGGCAGGATCCAACAAGTAGGAAAGGGGGTATCTCTCTTCCTTATCTTCACTCTCCATCATTCTTAACTCCCAGTCATGGAGCTTTCCCGACCTTTCTAACGATATTTGGTTTGGCTCTTCACTCAACTTTTAAGTTTTGTAATTTGAGTGGCCTTGGAGAGTTAACTCTCCACTCACCTAATCCAAGGCCCTAATGAACCTAAACTTGTTGGTGTTTTTTAATGACAACAATAAAAGTTCTAGTTCATTTTATTAATCTCTTGATTTTATAGAGCTATTCTTTAAGTCATGGGAATTACGAGAGTGAAACTAATGATGCTTTGACGCAACAGAAACCAATAGAAACTTAGGTACATGTCAATGCAATTATTTTCTTCAATGAAAAGGGATTCTATAGAGTTCTATGAATAAACTTGTACACGTAAATTTTTCTTTTTCCAGAAAACACACTCCACACACTCAAAAGGTAACAAAAAGACTAAAATGTATGTAATGCAAACTATCTTAATGCAAACTATAATGATAGTGCATGGGTGCTCATACAAGAAGCAAAAACGTGTTTCTTTATAGAGACAATAAGCCAACTTGAAAATGAAGAGGGCAAAAATTTGAACACAAATCTCTCTTCAAAGCAAGCAGAACAAATCACAAAAGATCTCAATTCACTTCTCAACAAAAAAACAAAAGAAACTGTAAACCAAAAACTTGGAAAAGGAAAAACAAAAGTAGTGTTTTTTGAGCTTTTTATTTTAGGGAAACAAAAACAACTTTTTGAAGTCACAAAAGTACTACTAAAACCCAAAAGATCAATAAATAAGCACAAGGAATCTTTCAATCTTGAAAGTTATAAAATTGAAAATGAACAAAACTTGAAAAAGAAAGACTACAACTTGTACAAACTGACCCAAATAGCAGAAAAAGTTTTCGACAAATTAACCAAAAGGCCAAGAAAGAAATACTTTCAAACTTGTCAAAAAGACTCTCAAAAAGCAAGAGAAGCAATAAGGCCACCAAACAAGGGAAAGAAAAGCAAGAGAACTTGAAATCTGGGCTAAAAAGGAAATTGAAAACAATTTCCTGTTCTGGAATACCATAACAACCAAGAACTTCAAAACGAAGCCTTGAATACCAATATACAAACTAAAAACTTTCTTAAGAAGCAAACCTAGGGCAAATATTTTTAGTGAGAAGGGTATATTGAAAAGAAAGCTTGCAGGAAAAGTAAATTCTCCAGACAACAGATGACCATACAATAACAGAAATCACTAGGCTACAAACCTAACTGGGCAGAAAGATTTGAAAAAAAATCATAAAAAAAATTGCATATGCGACTGTGTAAAAACACAGAAGTGTGCACACGAATTTCTAATATAGGAAACTCGCGTATACGCGAGTCTTTTTATAGAAACCTACATGTATACGCTACTATAAACAAAGTAAACAATGTATATAAAGATTTATAAGGAAAAACAAAAATCAAGGTCTGATAAAGAAGATCAGACTTGATGCCTGAGATAATAATGGACCAAACAATACTGTAAAAGCAAGCAATCACGAAAGTGAACCCTGATTGAGAACAAACAACCCAAACCAAGAATAACAAGATTGTTATCCCCAATGGAGTCACCAATTCTATTACAGGTGAAACCACCCTAGGGCTTTGGGTTGAGAACCCCAACAGAGTAGAGGGAAAACCTCAATAAGAAATTCTAAGACAATCATTAAAAAACCTTATTCTACTAAATCACGTAGAAGTGTCCTTACCTAATCTCCTTCGTTTGGGTAGATCCCGAAGGGTGAAAACCCTCAGCTTCTCCTAATTCTCTTGAAACTTGAAAATTATTCAAATAGAAGATACATGACAGTAGAAACATAAAGGATATACTTGATGTTAACTTTAAATCCTATAAATGAATGACTAATTATACATCAATATAAAATTCAGAAATGAATTATAACATAACTTTGATGCATAGACACATTTTATATCGGAAACATAACAACATTACTTTTTATTGAAGTAAGCTATAGATAATGTGGAGAAATATGACTTGAGTCCTTCTCTGGCTCCAAGCGGAACCGTCCTCTAGATCCGTCCTTTCACGACCCTCAACAATCTTCCTCCATCACCAACACAAGGATATCTCAAGCAAGATGGGGGATATTTATAATCAAGGAAACAAGGGTTTCCTGAAGCTTTGGGGAGTGTAGGAGGCACATGGATTCTTCAAACTTGATTAGGGATAATCTCACTATAGTATCAATATCTCATCCTTTCTCCTTTAAGGCATTCCCATGGAGGTTTATTTATACCTCTCCAAGTTAGTTTTTTTAGTTGGGAAACAGTTGGGGCACAAGCAATAGGAGGTGAGTAACAGGTAAAACTCGTGAACTCTGCTCGAAATTAAGGAAATTTAATATAAAGTGTTTTAACATATGTACATGGGTTGGGTATATGTTGACCCTCATGTGTTTGGTCAATTTATTGTTGTCTAAATTGCTATCATAAATTGTCAACCCGAGGCTCGTAAGCTGATGAAGTGAAGTGTACAATATATACTTAAGCAACCTTTCCTAGTTCTTTTTGTCGTTTTTAGTTTATGTCTAACATATCTTCCTAATGTGATGTGATGAAGTTATAAACAAGTGAGTGAATGTGTGTGTGTGTGGCGATTTCTAAATGCTTCTTGAATTTTAAAGAGAAAACTTGAACAATAACTTGGAATGGAATTAAAGCTTCGAATGAAAGTAAAGCATCAAACAAAAAGACCAATGGCACTAGTCCAATACCTTTACTGCTGATAAGAATGAAAATGACATCTACATTAACTCAGCTGAAAGAAAGAACACTACTCTAACTCCTCTATTGAATCTAAAGCAATGCAAAAATTAAGTGACAAATCACACTACTTAATTCTCCCTTAACATTCTGCCTTTAGCTAAATTGATCATGTGAAAAAGAGTTAGGAGTGAATTAGCAATATGAGTCTAAAACTAAATAAACCAAGCTGCAATTAAATGATGTTTTGGTCCCATAAAAGTTAGTGAATCATGATAAAAAGAACCATCAAGAGATTAGCAACTTGACAAAACTTGATAAAGTAAACTAAGCAAGGAAACTAACTAAGCAAGAAAACTAATGAAAATCAAAGCAAAAGTCAGCAGTTTAGATAAGACAACTTCAGATGCCACTAGTGTTAAAAAGAAGGAAAAGCACACTGTCCCGGGCTCCTAACAAAGTTGTAAAAACACACACTGATCAGTCATGAAAAGTACAAAAACATAAAGCAGCATAATTCAAAACTGTACATTAATATACATGGTGAATTAAAGAAAAAAAGGAATGCAGGAAAGTAAATTTAAAAGCTACTGTACAATGGTTGTAGCAGACAAGGGCCCTCCATCCACTTCAACCAATTAAAAAGATCAGCTACGCAGGTAAGAACAGAATTGTCTTTTGGTATTAAATCAGCACATGATAAAACACAATGGGGAGCATAAACACTATATAAAAGAGTCTTTGAAACAAAGTTTACAGCAACAAAAGATTAACTTCCAAAAACTCCCTAATCAGTGTGTAGAAACGCTTTATTTATAGCAAGAACATAAATTGTTCTGTGCATAAACTAAGCTAACTAACAGCTATGAAAAAGACACGTTCAGGAGCACCGTGCGCGGATTTAGGGAACGGTCATCATGGTTTAATAAATCCGCTGTTGGATTCTTGTCCCCTGCAGTCTTCGTGGCTAAAGAAGAGGCCAGCTGTGACTTACGTGCTCCAACTGAACACGTAGAGCCGTGCCACCGTTTGCAACCTTGCCGTTTGACCAGAGCTACCTCCACGTTGACCAGGGGTGTAGACAGGCAGTTTGGCTGAGCTGACAGCACACGCACCATGTACACAGTCATACGAACTTGCCCATGTGGCTCTTTCCTCTGGAGGACACCTGGATCATAGCAAACAAGAAAATGGTTGCGGAATCTGGGATTGGCTGCGGAATCAGAGATCGGCTGCGGAAACCCTGTATTAGCTGCGGAATTGCAGCACTTGAACCAAAAATCTAAACCAACATTCAATCATTAGCACAATTAGCAAATCATGTTAAAAAGTCCTATAATGTAATGAATTGAACAAGTTGATGAAGGAAATGATGACAAAAGAAGGAAATGAGTAGGAAAAGGCTGTTGGGAGGATGGGTAAATGAGTGCAGGTTTGAGGCTCAACACCTACCCACGATGAAGGTAAACTCCTCGTTGTAAGTGATTTGACTAGAACACAATCATGCCACCGTGTAACAAAATTATAAAAAAAAGTAGAGTTTTATTTCATTGAGATGTAGTTACACAAGGTGAGCATTTTACATGGCCTAGGGAAATGTACTTGAAATCATGATAAGATTAATTTCATGTATGCGGCTCTAAATTATTATTCTTTTATAGTTTTTTAGCTATAAGTAAAAAAAAATTGAAAATATTTATTTTAGAAATGTATTAGTTACCTAGACATAGAAATACAACTTTATGGAATGTTTATTCTACTCCAATAATTAAGATATATATGATCCATGAGTATTTAGTCAAATTGAATTATAGAAAGTAATATTCTTTATGCATGTAACATGATATTACTCATTTTTAAGACCCTACTTGGGTTATAAGCTCCAATCTAGGCTAAGGGTTTACTGGACTCTAAAATTGGTGATATGATAGGTTGAATTGCCATGCATGTGGACTCTACGTTATTGTTCTTTTATAGTTTTTAAGTTACTTGGACAAAGAAATAAAAATGTCTAAAATGTTCATTTCGCTTCAAAAATTGGTTCAAGGCCATTTCATAAAGCCATATAATTAGCCCTACCCAATATAAGAAATTTGGAATAAAATATGTAACATATTATTACAAGGAATTCAGGCCTACACCTTAAATATGTGAGTGCAAACAAAACCTTTTTTTAAATTTCATACACTTTCACATGGAAAATTCATAAATCCACTACGAAAATCAAGATATAACAGTTCCAACTATCCCCTTTGGGGAAGTAAACAATTTGAGGCCAAGTAAACACACCTGCATAATGATATCTCTAGTAGTTTCTTGTTGAAGGGATAAAGTGAAAAAATGAATAACTAGCTTTAGTCCCACTTATTGAGCCAATCGTATGAACATTGACCTGACAAAGTGAGTGAAGGCATCGTTGCAGGGGCTTAGAAAATAGATGGAGATACACAACCCATTGGAGTCAATTCATCAAATACAGATTAAGCAGATCCAATTCCTTGATCATTATCATAAGCAAAGGTGGGAACATAGCTTGTGACATCATTTGTATGGCCAACAATAATAGAAGAGATAAAGGTAGTGATCAACAATCCTCTCTTTTAACCAAGCAAACTTTACTCACTTTCTCATTGACTCTTAAAATGAAATACTGTTGCAGGACTAGACTTATTGTCAGACCAAGAGGTAACTCCTCAAAACAATTCATTATATTCATTCTGGTTGGTCTTTATTATATACATGAGGGAGAGACTGTTCATTTCATCTCTCGGTGACTCTTCATATTTTCTATTATTTATTTACATCAATTACAGGTATTCACCCAATCCTGATGATTAGGTGTCAACATTCCCCCCCTTAATCTGAAGGGATATTGGTGAGTCCAAGCATCGTTCTGAATCTTTCAAGCTTTTCTCTTCCAAGTGCTTTTGTGAAGATGTCTGCAATTTGCTCATTAGTGGAACAATGGTGAAGATGGATTGTTTTGGCTTCAAAATGATGTTGAATCAGATGATATTTAGTATTGATGTGCTTCGTTCGATCATGGAACTTTGGGTTCTTGGCCAACTTTATTTCCGAGGTATTGTCAATCATGAGTGGAGTCGATTGTACTTGTTTTACCTTCAAATCTTCAAGAATTTTCCTGAGCCACAATTTATTTTGTTGCCTCAGTTGCTACCACATATTTTGCCTCTGTTGTGGTATCTGCTGGAATTGATTGTTTGTGTGATCTCCAGGAGACAGCTCTTGATCCAAGACTCATAGCATAACCTGAAGTAGATACCCCAATTTCTTTGTCTCCATTGAAGTCTGAATCAGAGTATCCAATCAAGCTGAAGTTGTCCACCTGTGTATACTTGATTCCAAAGTCTTGAGTTCCCTTCAAGTACCTTAGAACTCTTTTTGCAGCAGACCAATGTCCCTCACAAGGATTTTTTATAAATTTGGAGAGGATTCCAACAGTAAATGAAATGTCTGGTATGGTAGTAGTTGGGTAGTTGAGACTTCCTACAAGCTATCTATACTTTGTTGCATCCTCAAATTATTTTCCTTCAATGGATGTGAGCTTTATGTTTTGTTCCATTGGAGTATTAAGAGGATTGCATTCTGTCATACCAAACCTATTCAACAGATCTCCACTGTACTTCTTTTGAGAAAGGAATATGGACTTCGGATGTTGAGTTACTTCAATACCAAGATAGTAATGAACATAGCCCAAATCAGTCATTTCAAAACCTTTCCTCAATTCCTTCTTTATGGATGCAATGTATCTTTCATTGTTCTCTGTCATCAAAAGATCATCTACATATACCACAAGATATACAATTGTTTTGAAAACTTCTTGACAAACAAAGTTGCATCATCAAGATCATAATGTTTGAAATTGAGTTTCAGAGGATGCTTTGTTAGTTTTTCATACTAGGCTCGTGGTGCTTGTTTGAGGCCATATAAGGATTTCACAAGTTTTCATACTTTATGTTCATGTCCTTCCACAACAAATCCTTCAGGAAGGGACATAAAAACATTCTCTCTTAGATCTCCATTCAAGAAAGCAATTTTTACATCCATTTGATGGACTTTCCAACTGCTTTGAGCTGCTAGGGAAAAGAGTGTTTGGATGGTAGCCCATTTTGCTGGGGGAAAAAAGTATCCTCATAATCAACCCCTTCTTCTGTGAAAAACCTTTTGCCACAAGCCTAGCTTTTTGTTTGTCAAGTAAGCCATCAACTTTATACTTGTTCTTGTAGACCCACTTGCAACCAATTGGTTTGGTTCCTAATGGAGGATCAACCAACTTCCAAGTGCCATTCTTTATCAGGGAATCATACTCCTTTTGCATCGCTTCTCTCTATTCATCATGAGAATCAGCTTCTTTGAAGGAAGTTGGTTCGAAATTTTTAGACAAATTAAATTCACAATCATAAGAAACATCCATATCAATAGGTGAATCAGAGTCATCTACATCACCTCCATTTTGCTGGTTTGAATTTATAGTTCCTGTCTTTCCAACCTTATAAGGATGAACACTTTCAAGTGTCTTTGTCAGCCACTTTGGGGGACCTTTCTCAGATGGTCCAAGCTGTCCATTGATTGAGTTGGGACTAAATAAAGATTGAGTCTCCCAATTATATCAATCACATCACTTAAAGTATCATCCATTGTTGGAGTTTCATGTGGGGGAGAGAATGCTTCAGAAGAAGTTTCCACTGTTTGATCTAGTATAGGAATCCCCCCTTCAAAATGTGGAATATGATTATCAAATTCTTGAAATGATTTTGCATTTGCAAATCTATCCAAGCATCAAGTTGTCGCTCAACAACATTGTCAGTTTTGGATGTTTCAAGAAAGATTACATTTCTAGATACAACAAACTTTTATTGACTTCATCATAGAGACGGTATGCTTTGGAGGTGTTTGAATACCCCAGGAAGATACACTTACAACTTC
>APFE030038203.1:15916-39887 GCA_000404065.3 Pinus taeda
AAAAGGAGCAAAATAGACTTCTCTGGAAATCTAGGCAGAGGGGATTACCAAACCAATCGCAAAACTGCAGAATACTTTTTACGGTACGACAATCAATCTTCCCGAATGCTGTGTTCAGTGCATTGCGATCGATAGGGTGGCAGACACAGCTTCCTAAAGATAAAGGATGCAGCCTATTGTGGTTTCCCAATATATACTCGACGGTACGTGGGAGCACAAGTTCGTACTGGCACTTGCCGTCTCAGAGTGGAGGAATCACCCAACCCACAATGAAAACAACAGTTACCAGGTTTTACGACGTCGGAATATGTCTCTATCCTAGACCTCTAGATGTTGTGCGTTAGGTTCCAAAGCGTTGTTAGATTCGTTAAATTTATTTTAAGTTGATCTTGTTTAAAAAATTTCCTTTTAGGTTCACCGCGTGATGTGTATACAATTCCTAAAATGCAGTCTAAGATGATAAAAAACTGTTTAATCTTCTTTTGGCAATGAAAATCCTAGCTACTAAGGAAAGAAAGTTGAGAATCTTTTAACAAATAGCACATAGCACACACTAAATGAACTGTCCTAAATCAAACCAAGCAGTATAAATGCAAATGCACATGCATGTATTTGTTTTCAGCCTTCTTAATGTATGAATGACGATAAGAAATCTAAGTGCAAATTTGAATTATTTTCAAAGCGACAATACTCAACAAATTTCTTTTCAAAATGAAGTGAAGGTAAGAGAGACACTTTGCGATTTCGAAAATAAAATTGCTTTTCGACACTTTAAAACTACTAATTCAAATCATATACAAGAGTAACTATATAATCGACTATCAAGAACAATCAGATTCTCTTTTATAACTGAAAATGACACTTACGACACTTTCAGATTAAGAAATGACAGTTCAACTACGCTACTTCTTTGCAAAAGAGAATTGAAAATGGCGCACAATAGATAAAAACACTTACAATTCTTTGCACAATAGAGGTGGAATGATGTAAGAGAAGGGGGTTTTCACAAAGATATACTGACCACAGACAGCAAAACTCCTAAATAGAACTGAAAATAGTGAAGGAAAAACCAAAGTCTGAAGGTAAAGTTAACCTTCCTTGACCATCGCACCTATCACACAGTGAATTCAGTATGCATCGCACCTACTGCAGACGGGGAGTGCGATGCATACAGACTGCCTTGAAGGCAAGGTGTGATGGTACCAGTGTGAGACTTTTAACGCATTTTCGTTCACAATTTGCAATTCAGTTCAGGGATTTAGGCTGAGTAAGTGATGTTTAGTAAATGTAAATCACAGGGGTTGATCTAAGGAGCTTACTAGAGCCACCACTTAGGGAAATTAGAACGTTTGCAGATCGATTGTTTAATTCATAAACAAAACTCGGAGATAGAATGAAGCAGCATTGGTCTACTTTGCATTTGTATAAAAAATGCAGTTCGAAGGCTAGCTAGCTTGACTTTAGGCTCCGTTTGTAAGTTTATAAAATAAACAAAGATAAGCTAATAAACAATCTATTCGCTCCCCAGTGGAGTCACCATTTTGTTAGCGGGAATAGTGTCCACTCGGAGCTGCTATTCCCACTAAGACTGGTAGCTATCTTAGAAACAAACAAGTAAAGTCTACTTTCACTTTCCTTTATGAAAATAGATAAGAGTGGAACAAAGGACACCAACCTTAGTCTTGCGCTTGGTTTCCTTGCTTGATTCCTCTCCTTCTTGATAGATCCCTGTCGCTTCTTCTTCGTCTGTCCAGCTTCAAAGAGCACTTGTGGAATCAAAGCAACATACTACTATCGAATAATAGAGATCTATATTCGTAAATAACACAGGACGAGATATGTGTTAACCATACAAATGCATATATAATCAAACATACAAGAATATGGAGTAAAACTTGAATAGCTTTATTAAGATCAAGAATAGCAAGAGGATTACAACCATATGTTCTGACCCAGCATCATCCTCTAGCAAGAAAGCCCTTCTTCACCTCAAGTAAAGCTTAGATCACCCAACACTATGAAGTTACACCAAAAAACCAATAACAATTCTCTACAAGATACAAGATTCCAGCCTCTGGATCTCTGTGATGAGGGATCCATATATAGATGATTGTAGGGGGTGAGTCATCTTCTGGGGTTTTTATTAGTGTCCTCTCTCTGATAGTTCTTGATTCCACTTGGAGACTAATGATCTCTCACTCATCCCTGGTCGAAAATAGAGAGGCAAGTGTCAGAGGGGAAGCTTTTGGAAGATTCCATGATCTTCCACCTCGCAAATTGTCCCTGCCATTTGTCCATTCCCAACCATTGCACCCTACAGTGGGGCCATTCATTATGCATCACACCCTTTACACTGGGAAGGTGATATGCATCGCACCCTCTGCACTAGGTATTCAGTATGGTCCATTTTTGACCATTTCTGACCAGTTTTTAGTGGAGAACTTCTAGGAGATGATGTAATCAGCTGACCTTGTTCCTTTAGGTAGTGAAGCAACGCTTTTAGGGACTTAGGAGCCCTCAGTTTATGGACATTTATGATTGGGGTTGTAGTGCCCAAAAATTTCTATAACAGTATGTCTGAGACACTTCTACCCTATCTTTCCTCTCGGTTGGTCTGCTTGAAGAAGCAACCTCCTGCTGCACTGGTGAGCTTGAAGGTGTGGTTTCATCACTAGACCTAGCTGAAGAAGATGGAGGAAAAGCTCAACTTGAAAATTGATCCCAAGATAGATTTGCCTATGCTAACTGATGACAAACTAGCACTTCCACAAAGCCATGATGAAACAAACTAGTATAGTCATTCTCTCCCAGCTTTTGTACCTTTTCTGCCATTTTAGTCAAACTTTTGTATAAATAATAAGACAAATTGATTTGTTGAACACCGGTGAAATGTATTAAAAGCTTCATGTGGTACTTGTAAAACCTTGAATACCCTCCCTCACATGTGAAATAATTCATGATCATTTTCATGAGAGGGGTATATCTTTCCAACAAATGTTAGAATGGAAAAATATATGTTGGAGTTGCCTTGTATGGTGCCTTTAGGTACCTCTTGTAATTTTGAAGGTCAAGGTCTTCTCTCTTGAACTAGATTTTTCTAGTGTTTGGAATCCTTGTAGCTGCGGAGATAAGTTGCCTTGAGATAGTGAATTGAACTCCTGCTATGGTCACTTTATCCTTTCTAAGTGTGGTGGCAAAAGCACTAGTCAGTTGATCATGATACTTCAATTCCTCAATTCTATAACAAAATGTAATACAACTTGCATCTTCAAATGATTTTCTAATGAAAGGAGATGATAAGACCTCATGGGTTGAGGTAGGCTCATGTCTGATGACATGTCCTCCCCTATGATTCCTTTGTTCATAGGTTTCCAATTCCATGTCAACACTTAGCTCTTAGGATAGAAACTAGGGTTTTGACTATGGGAAAATAGGGGATTTTCAAATACTGTGAGGGCTTTTGGGGAAATGAGGGGATAGGTATATGAAATAAAATCTAAGAAAATTTGGGGGGATAGTGAGGGAGTTTAGGAAGCTAGGGAAAGTGGAATTATATGATTTGGGTGAGTGGAAGGTTTCCAAACAAGGAAAACACAATCTCGTAGTTTAAAAGGTGTAGTGTGTCTAGGGTTTAGGTAGAATTGATGAGTTTTGAGAGTGGTTTTGATGGAGGATGTCTAGGAGGTTGTGTTTCGGATAGATGATGGTGTAAAAATAGATGGATATAGGTTTTAGCAGTAGTTTGACATGAAAATGATGAAAACCTTGTTAACTGTATTCAAAAACCCTAGGAGGTGGACTTGAGACATAACAAGCATAGGTGAGAGAAATGAGAGAATATTGAACCTTAAGGTAAACCAAAAACCTATATTAGTAGCAAAATAATGCTAAAATTATGGAGGAAACCGCTACAGGGAGCTCACAACCTTGGAGAGATGATGGAGCAGCTACCTAGTATATGCGTAGCAAAACAGAGTTATTTGCAGAACACCAGTTTGAGAACTCGAGTTATGGGTGAAAAAAACTCTCTTTGTATGAAAAAATCGCCTTGATTAGATGATATGGAGTGTTGGAAAGTGCAATGTGCAAATGGAGTGAATGAGAGTGAGTGATGACCCTTTATAAGTGGAGAAAATCAAATTTTCCTTTGCAAAATGATATTGGACCCACCATAGTAGTTATAACCTAGACTTGACACTTCATATTCATGATCTTATGATGGTATTTCATTTAAGAAAATGAAATAAAAATCTTGACTTTAAAACCTTGGTTACCAAGTTCTACTATTCCTCATAAAATGAAATTTAATAGTAAAAATACCAACTTTCAAAAATTAACATAGTGACCTAGTGGTGATCTAACATAGGCTTATTAGGTGAATTATGAACAAAATGATTATGGGAATCAACTAAAAATGATTTGACTTGACCAAGATGGTATCCTTTGACCATGAGACTATAGTAGAGACTGACCTTCCTAACCGGTGATCAAATTTTTTATTCATTTTTTTTTGAAACTATAAAAATTTGATGTGAAACCCTAAAAATAACTATATAAAAGCACATTTGATTGCTGGTGACTGACATCACTAACATGCACTAACATCCTCCACCTAGTTTCATCTCACATCAAGTCATGGAAACCCTTAATTTTCCAAATATGACTCTCAAAATGCATGTCTTATTTCTGGAACCCTAATCATGTTAGAAATACCAAGTGACACATATAAAAGATTGATTCCTTTTAACCCACCTTAGGAAACCATACCACCTATAGTTACACCTACATTGACACCACATGGCACCACCAAAAAGGATGAAGTGAAAGTCAAGAAGAATGACACTCTAGACATCCATTCTCCTAGGGTACCTCCCCCATGCACATTATGTGATGTCATGGGGAACCCTACTAATTAATTCCCATCATTGGAAGAGCTTAAAGTCCTTCTTCATGCCCCTAAGGCATATACACCTTCTCCCTCCCCACTAGGAGATAAATTCTCCACCTCTCGCAATAAGGGATTACAAACCTACCATCCATGCATTATTTTCACATAGCATGGACACTATACTCATCATTTCCCCAATCTCCCTTGATATTAGGATGCATTGGTAGCTATACATTAAGCAATACAATCATACCATCATTTAACTCCACCCCAGTTGTAGATGATGCACCACAAAAAACTAATACATAGCCTCAGAAGCTGCACCACGATCATTGCACTAATGTGTTATTTTTACCAAAACTCTCCACCTCGCAACTGCATGCTCACTTGTTTAGATATTCGGGAAACTTACTATCGCTCAACACACCCTATAAGCAATCCTAGATAATTCTCGTTCTTGTAATGACAATTCCTATACTTTGGCTCCTAGGACACCAAAGCCCTCCCAAAAGTATTCTCCCATTCACCCTCATACAAAAAATAAGGAGATACTTTCGTCCCCTAGTGTTAATGACACATAACACCATATTCGCTTCATTTCCTCTTCTGTAGGAACCATAATCAAAGTCATCTACTCATTTTTCCAGGTGTCAAGATCACTTTTTCCATTGCAAAGGTAGCACCATATATGACCACATGGACTAAACTTGTTTATGTATTTTCAACATCTCTTAGTTCTATGACAACAAGTACAAATTCATTCCCCTACTTGTCAACTAGCATTTCCATGCACCAACCGATGTCTCATGACCTATCACTCCCTTCGTCACCTTTGTCAAATATCTTTCACTCTGATGAGGATATCCTCAAGGTCATGAAAAAACTTGAGTTTCCATGGGACAACATGCATCACCACTCTTTCTTCCTATCAGGAAAACAATTCTCACCTACTCACACACCTGCCAATACCATTTGTATATTATAAACCAAATATTTCATACCTACAGACCATTTTAAGAAGGGAACATGTCCCATATATCACCTCCCATTAAGGTAGATATCTCAAATAGACTCGACATCATTGAAGAGATATCACTGGGATATACTCTAAATTATGAGCCAGCTAAGAAGACTGCCTTAGCCCTCATACAATTTGTACAAAATATTTGACATTACATTATTCTTTGGACCACCACTATCATTTCTAGTATCAACCCCATGTGATACTTGCGTACTCTTCGTATGATGAATCATAGATACGCCTGATGGGTCATTATTTTGAAAGAATTTACCTTTAATTTGCTTCCCCTAAAAGCAAGAAAGTACTTATCCTTGAAGAATTTTTCACTATTTTCCCTTAGAAGACAAAGGGTCCCTTCTAAGTGATTCTTTCACAGATGAACACTTGTTCATTATATCGACAGATTATCCTTGCTACGACGACATCGTCCTCTACTTATGAACCCAAAATTTCAAACTTAAACTATCACATGATGATTGGAGACACATCCACCATCAAGAACCATGCTATCTCCTCATAAGAGACATTATGTATCATTGAGGCACTGACACCATTCTATGCTAGTCCCTTACATTAGAAGAAGTTGAGCGAGTATTAAATGACTACCATAATAGGGCATGTAATGAATGCCTATCTGGGATGGATGCCACCCAAAATATTATTTGCATAGCTTAGTTTTGGATCACTCTTTTCTCGACTACATCAAAGCAATCAAACAATGCGAACACTACCAACAATATTCCCATCAAGCCAAAGCTCCTCCTACTCCTTTACATCTCATATCACAGTAGGCCCCTTATATAAATGGGGCATTGATTTCATGACTTCTAATCTACCATCTTAAAATGGCCACAAGTACATAGTAGTTTTTGTTGACTATTTCACTAAATGCGCTGAAGCCATGCCCAATTTCAACCACATTGTTGATATGGCTGCTTAATTTTTATTTATCCACATCATTATGTGTTTTGGCGTCCCCAAGGAAATTATATCTAACCACAAGAAGGATTTATAGAATGAGGTGTTACAACAACTATGTTAACTCTTTGGGTTTACTCATGGGTTTGCTTCCCCATACTACCCCTAGTCTAATGGTCAGGCGAAAGCTATAAAAAAGGTCTTCAAAAAAATGTTGCAGTGGATGGTGAACAAACATAAAACCAATTGGTACCACAAGCTCTTCTTTTCCTTATGGGAACACCGTACATCGATCAAAATGTCCATTAGCTTTACCCCATTCCATAGTTTACGGGATTGAGGCCATACTCCCCATTGAGTGCGAGATCCCTACAATGCACATGGCCATCGAGCTTCTCCTAGAAACTTCTCCCTTGGAACAAAGGCTCATACAACTTGAACATGTTGAAGGAAGTTGGCGATACTTTCTCCAACACAACAAAGCCCACAAGAGGTGAACCAAGCCCTCCTGTGATTGCCACATCACCCCTTACTCATTTAACAAGGGGGATTTACTACTCTGATATGATGTCGCTAATGAGGCTCTAGGACCAAGAAAGTTTGACACATTGTGGAAGGGACCATACATTGTTAAACATTTCCTTTGAAGGGTGCATATATGTTAATAGAGCCCGATGGGACCTATCTTAAAGACCTTGTCAATTGGCTCTACCTCAAGAAATTACATCCCTATCCACATGTTTTTTAACCTTATGATGTTGATATGTACCATGATTTACTTTTGTAATCACCTCATTATTTATGTAATCTAAACTTTACTCTTATCTAATGTCATAGACAGATAATACACTAGCTTACTACCACGGGTTCGCTAATGGATCTTCTCGATGGTCGTAGAACCTTGTTGTGACATCTTGGGCCATTCAATCTCTTGATCATATTATTCTCCACTAGAATGATATCTGCATTGAGTCAACCACTAACAATCAAGTCGAATACGATGTTGTCATAGGCCTTTTGGTTGATTCCTCCCTTTTAGGTATCCATCATTTGCATGTGTTCCTTGATTCCTAGCTTGTTAGACCACATTTGGATTGAATATCCCATGTCAGTGACCTTTTCCAATTTCATAAATACTTACATGCACAACTTTTAGCACGTGGTTTGTATAAATAGCTTGAAATTTGTAGTTGTTAATGAAATCGGGCTGAGATCAATAGACAAAAATTTCTTCTGCTCAACCTACGGTAAGGAAAACATACAATAGAAACATATGCAATCATTCAATCACAATGAACAAAATATTCTTTACTGGGGAACCCAACTGGGAAAAACCCCTCCTTTGTTTGTATTATATTAGATGAGAAAATTGATCTATTACAATGAAAGATTCAATCCTTGAAGCTCAACCTACACTGCAATATTGATCTCTTCCTCTTGAGTATGATCTTGCAAATACTTGGCCAAATCTATGCCTCCTGCTCCTCCTATTTTCTTGCGCAATTATTGAGGAAATTAGCTCCTATAGAATAGGAAAAATATCACATTTTCTTGTGTAATTCCCAAGATAAAAGCCTCACCTACTACATGTAAACACTGTACACTCACTAGTATACAATAATGATTACATTGATTCCGTTTTCCTCCACTCAACTAGGAAATTCGAATTCCATGCATGACTAGGGCTAGTTTTAGTAAATTGACTAGTTAACTGAGAGATTAGTGAGTTAACAACAATTAAAACTACTCATCTTAACTCCTACTGACTCTATTCATGACCAGACATTAGATAATGGAGTTTCACTAAGTATAACTCCACTAGATTTCTAGATCTTAGCAATCAACTCATGCAAAACTTTACTTCTTTCCCACAAACTCAAATTAACTGAATTAACTAAGTGACTTCACCATGTCATTCCTTCTAACTGTAACTAAAGTCATCCTATGGATTTGGAAATTCGGATTTCTCCATTTGACTAAGGCATAATTCAAATTAAGTCTTTTCTTGGTACAATTTAACACTCCCTCTTAGCAAGAAAAGGGTTGTGAACCACCCCTATCTTTCTCATGTGGAACTCCAACTTTCCTCTTGAAAAAGCCTTTGTCAAAATGTATATATCTTGCTCCTCTATGGGAATGTACTGCAACATGATTATCCTCCTTTGCACACAATCTTACAGGTGATGGTACCTGATGTCTATATGCTTGGATCTATCATGAAACATTGGATTTTCAAAGAGTTTTATACAAATCTAATCATCATAGTGGATCAATGTATGATCATCCCCTAACTAAAGAGACAAACCATGATCTTCCTCATCCAAAAGTCACGCATTTTTCTTGACTAGCAATCATATACTGGTTCTCTACTGAGTTGAGTGCTACAGATATCTATTTCCTAATGTACCAAGAAACTATTGTTGAACCAACACTAAAAATAGCTATTGATGTGCTCTTCCTATTTGATGTACTCCCTACCCAATTTGCATTTGTGAAGCCTTGGAGCTTCACTCCATATCTCTGCATATGCCATAAACCAAAATCTATTGTGCCTCTAAGGTATTTGAGAACATGTTTTGTTGCTTTCTAGTGAAGCTTGGTAGGTGTTGATGGTCCTGGAACTGCTAACATGTAAGGGGATCTCCCCAGTAAGAAGTCCCAATTAGACCTCATAATTTTTGGTGTAGGAGTCCCAAAAGTGGGTCATAAAGCAATGCCTTGACCACGATGTTGCACATAAGCAAGTAAGATAACTCTGTCAGTAGCAAGGATGTGACCACTGCACTGAGTCAAGGAAGGTGTATGAGAGGTTCTGACATAGGTGGGTTGAGATGAGGGTGAAGATTAGTTCCAAGTTGAAAGGGATCAATCCCAATTTGGCTAGGAACACACAACACATAGGACATACACAGCTTCCGGCGGAACAGTCCACTCGGATGTGGTAGTCACAACATACAAGGTAAGATAACACATACAACACCCACGGATTAGTCTGAACGAGTGCAACGGTTGTTACAACATGGTTCATGTGAAAGGTATGTTTGATGTCTGATAGAGCAATCGACATGGACAAGATAACATTAGCAGCATATAAAACACATTTCCATTAATAGATTATTCATTACAACAAATGAATCAGTTCAGATGTAGAACACAAGTTAAAGCAACATGCATTACGAGTGTTAAACATCAGTCTTACAACGGATACAATACATGTGTGAAAACATGTTGGCTCTTATTATATAAAGAAGTGTAAGTTCCAATCATACTATACATCCATGTAAACCCGCTAGCCCCAATAGTGGAACGTTACAACCACATCTACCTACTCCTGCAAAGAGATGAACTAGCTTCGTGCAGTGGAGAAGCCAAGGTGCATTACAATATTGTCCAAGCTCTTTCCAAGATGGTCTTATCAGAAGCTTGACTGACCAAAAGCCCTTACAATTAGTTATGAGGGACTATTTATAGCAAAGGGTGGGGTGACCCCTGACATTTCCCTTTGTGACAGTTAAACTACCCTTATGACTCTTCACCTACTCTATGACTGTTACATCTAGCTCTTGACACTTGACATGACTCAACATTACAATGCACATGTATTCATGTGAGACAACATGGTTTGAGCAAGTCATGCAAGACATCACTAACACTTGGTTTGCTAAGATGAGACCAACTCTTTGACATGCTTGTGATGCTGAAGGTGGTGAGATGATGCCAAGATTGGTCATCCGTGTTGGACTTGCTTCTTCTCTTCGCTTCGGTGAGTGTGCTAAATGAGTTGGATCGCATGAGTGCACACAATTACATGCATGTTGTTGAATCCCTTGCATGTGATCAACAACATTGCTCACCATGTTTACTCTGTGCCAACTGCTGGGATGAGTCTTTAACTTGTACGGGCGCAGTTTCATCCGTGAGTGCATGTTGCGCCTATTGTTTTTCCTGTTCCTATTGCAACTCATTCGTCTGTCTATGCAGCTTCATGTTCGTCCTTGAGTTTCTGATTCAACGCATTCAACTCCTTGCTTGTTCCATTCTCTGTCTTCACGTGATCTTCATGTCATGCCATCACCTCATATCCTAAGTCTCCAAAGTTGCTTTCATCATCAATGGGTCTGCTTGAGCTTGCAAATTTGTTCTGCCTCTGTGTTGTCAACAACATTCCTCTTGCATTCGTTGCATTCAGTATGCTACCTTCAACTGTTGTTCATGATGTTGCTCGCTGTGATGTTATTGTTGTCATATCTTGATGTCCTTGCCTATGAACAACTTGATGTCTTCATGAGTAGGCAAGCTCATAAACACTTGATCGACTGCATCCCCAAGTGTGCTCTAAACAGTGTCCTTGACTTTGCTCTCCTGGAAACATTGTACCTATGCTACTGAGAGGCAGATGAACACCTGTGATACCTGTAGACATGGCAACACTCATGGAAAGCAACCTGTCAATCGAAAATCAAAATGAACTTGAGCATTGACTTGCAATGTACCTACGTGACTGATCATGAAGGTTGCACAATTTCCACCGGGAGAGCAAGAGACTAACTGCCAAGATTTCATAAGGCACAGTTCGGGTTGTCAATAGGCTGAATAGCTACTGGAACTGCCCAATGCACAGTCCAGCCTACCTGCTGACTGTTGGAATTGCATAATGCACAATTTCAGCTGGAAATGGTTGTAGGCTCAATAACTACATTACACAATTTTTTGGGCAAGTAGTCACTATCCCTCAAGATTGCACAAAGAAAGCCTAGCAAACAATTGTTATGCAGAAATGTGCATTTCTAGAGAGGAAGGCAGAGCCTTCCCTCTCAGGATTGCACAATGTTGTCTTGGTGAGGCTCTTGGTGAGGCAAAGTCTTGGCTAAGGCTTCCCAAACTCGCCGACAGGCAACTAAAAGTGAATGCGAGTGCAAATGCATGGTGATACTGAGTGTAAATGTGAGTGAATTATCATGCATACAAATGGTGAATGGCAAATTCAGAAAATAGAACAACATGCATGTGGGTAAGGCGAGTCATTGAATCGACAACCGTTCGTGAAAAATAGTTTCATGCATGTGACAACAATGAGATGTTGACGAAAACTAAAATGGTGCTAGGACAAGCTAATATACATTTAAGCAACAACAAGAGATAAAAGAAAACAAGCAAACGATACTCATACAATCAAAAACACAAAAAGCGATAGAAATGAAACATAGGGCATGGAAAACGAGCTTAACCCAAAACAACTAAGTTGAATGTGCCGACTACTCCTACATGTGATGTGGGATGTCAGAGATGCAAGGTTGATGTGAGGAATGAGCTTTGCAATGTTCGGCTGACGAGTTTTGATAACATCGAGGTTGTGATGCGCATGCCACAAATCTAGGGAAAGCGACACTTGGTGTGATGTTTTTGAAATTATCCTTGCATGTAACCTCTGACTGCTAAACATAGATTCCTAAAACAAGGGATGCCTTTTCATGATACCTTGGGAGAAGCAACCCATGCATGAAATTGTGTTTTGCTCGGTCTCAGAGGGAACTGGTCAACTCAGCTGCACATGTAAGAGACTGCTCGACTGCTTGAAGGAAATGCACATTTATAATTGGGAGCTGGGCTGACTGCCCAGGATATTTGCACAATTTATGGATAGAGCAGTTGACTGCTACCAAGATTTGCACAAAATTTGGGCTGAGTAGCCCTACTGGGGAAAATTACACAATTCCTGCTGGGAATGTTGATTGGTAGAATTGCGCAATCTTGGAGCCCAGTAGGCTGTCAGATAGGATTGCACAATTTTTGGAGGGAAGGCTATTTTCCCTCCAGAAATGAGCAATTTTCTTGGGCAAGCTGCTCAGCCTACAGCTGGACCAAGTCCGGGTGAACGGCCTGTGAAGGGAATGGATCAAACTGTGATCGACAGGTTGCCTTTATTTAAGAAGAACACTGAAGCTTGTGATCTTGACAAAGCAAGGCAGGCTGTTGTGAAGGTTGGAAGGGAGGCTCCAAAATGAAGATAGGGAAAAATTTTGGAGGTTTTTGTAGTTGCTACAACACTTTGTGACACACTGATAGAACTCTAGCTCTCTGAATGGACCTTGTTCATGGAAATCAAGTCTAACAGCTCTAGAAGTATTCTTCATCTCTCAGCTCATCTTGGCTTCATACTAGCTTGATTGTAATATGTAGCATCTACTAAGCTCTTGGTCAATTGACACACATTCCAAACCAAGGTAGCACAATTGTTTCGATTGGGGTTGAGGGGTATATTGGTGCACAAGAAGTATAGTCATCAAAGTCCTAGTTTCATCTCTGGTGTTTCTTTGTTGCTAGCAAGCCTGGACAGTACCCCAATAGAGTCACATAAGAACACAAGCATGGCTCTAGTGCAAGCGGGCCTGGTCAGTACCCCAGCCGAGGTACTTGCATCACCTCCTTGTGCATGAAGCCTTTCTCTTCCTTCACCTTATTCATTTTTCATTTTTTCAAACTTTTTTCAATTTTTTCAACTGTTCATAACACTTATTCATTTTAGAGGTGGAAGAGGGATCCCAACTTATTGAGAGTAGAAGAGGTTGTTCCAGCAAAGAAGTAGTTTATATATATTTTACGTGCCTGTTTAGTTTTTCCCCCTCACCTTACTCTACTTGACTAGAATGAAAAGGGTTCACCCAAAGACAACCGACTAGAGTAGGTAACACCAGTTAACGTGCAAGCATTGTGTTTTTCACCAAGGTTCATTTTGAACAGTACGTATTTTCCATCATCCTATCATGGACTGAAAGTAACAAGTTCTTCATAGAGAGGCAGGATGACAGATAACCAAGTAGTGATAGCAACATAATGCCTCTTTTACTTTACCCAACTCATTTCAAGAGTCATACATGGTTTCACATGAAACTATCCTACGAAACAAAACAAGTGAACTAACAAACAACAAAGAAAAGTAAGAACAGAAGCAAAATTGAAAGAAAAGAAAGTAATAAAGAAAGCAAGAAGATAAATAAACAAACAAAGCAAGTAAGCAAATAAGCATGCAAGCACACAAATCAAATGTAAACACTACTCCTACTCCTAAGCTATCAGTTCATGGATCATCTCAGGTGAAGTGATACTTCCAATGCAACCATTGGCACATTGGTTGACCCATGTTGGTGAAGGAAAGGTTCACGAACAAGACAACTGTGTGAACCAACAAACAAGAAAGATATAACGGTGAATACAAGCACACTCTGAGCTTACAGGTGACCATAAGAGAAAGATGAGTGATAGTCCATGACATGCATTTTGTGGCACTGCCATGATGTTGTGCTACACTGTGTGCAGATGTTGAGTGTATGCATTCTCTTGATTGTAACATGAAAGCAAACATGAGAAAGGTAGACCACTTGTATTGTGCATGTGTGCTTGTTGTGTTAGATTCCTCCAATGCATGAGCGATGGGATCGTGTAGTTAGAGTGGAGGAAGTGAAATCTGGGTGTTTGGTTGATCTTTAGTGCAAAGAAGAGAGTGATGAGGAGCCTTGAGTGTTTCAACAATCTCCTGACTGGAAGTGAGACCAACCTTAGGACATCGAGGGATTGACATAACCATTAGCTTGGGTTGAAGTGCCTCGACAAGTCTAGGGGGTTTCGAATTCATGGAAAAATAGTTCATCATAGACCAGTGTCTTAGATAGATTAGAAATGGTTGAATCAACATCATAATCAGATGAGGAAGTGAATAGATCATGACAACCAATATCAGAAAATTCAAGATGTTTGTCAGCATCCTCATGATTTGATGAATTGGGCAAAGGGATAAATGAGAAGCAACGATATTCACCCTTTGTGTTTTCAAGAAATATAAATGACATATTGAATGGATTTTTCAAGGAAGATGTGTCCTCTCTACACTGTAATGACAGGCTGACATCCGAGGTGTCCTATGAATGATCGGAAGTAGAAGCATCCAGAAATGAGTTTTCATAGGAGAAATCAGTAGTGGAATAATCACAAGGGATGTCAGGATGAAGCGGATGAGGTGCAGCTAGAAGGGATTCATCCTTCACCACGGGCTCTTCTTTAGATTCCTGCACACACTCATCATGAATGAAGCCTTTCTCTTCCTTCGCTTTATTCAATTTTCATTTTTTTCAAACTTTTTTCAACTGTGCATAACATTTATTCATTTTAGAGGTGGAAGAGGGATCTTGACTTATTGAGAGCAAGTGACACCAATTAACATGCAAGCACTATGTTTTCACCAAGGTTCACTTCGAATAGTACGTATTTTCCATCGACGTATCATGGAATGAAAGTAACAAGTTCTTCATAGAGAGGTAGGATGATAGATAACCAAGTATTGATAGCAGCACAAGGCCTCTTGTACTTTACCCAACTTGTTTCAAGAGTCATACATGGTTTCACACGAAACTATCCTACAAAACGAAACAAGCGAACTAACAAACAACAAAGCAAAGAACAAAAGCAAAATCTAAAGCAAAGCAAGTAATAAAACAAGAAAGAAGACAAATAAACAAACAAAGAAAGTAATCAAACAAGCATGCAAGCACACAAATCAAAAGTAAACACTACTCCTACTCCTAAGCTATCAGTTCATGGGAAATCTCAGGTGAGGTGATACTTCCAATGCAGACATTGATGCATTGGTTGACCCATGTTGGTGAAGGAAAGGTTCGCGAATAAGACAACTGTGTGAACCAACAAACAAGAAAGATGTACAAACACACTCTGAGCCTACAGGTGACCACAGGACAAAGATAAGTGATAGTGCATGACATGCATTTTGTGGTGCTTCCATGATGTTGTGCTACAATGTGTGCAGAGGTTGAGTGTATGCATTCTCTTGATTGTGACATGAAAGCAAACGTGAGAAAGGTAGACCACTTGTGTTGTTGTTAAAATTGGCAACCAGGGAAAAACTTCATGTGGGTCATCTTATTCATGGCTGATAATATTTTTATTAGATTCCTCTCGTCGAGAGGTGTAGGATTGATATAAAGATCATCTGATTCCAATAAGTATCATGGAGATATGAATTTATTTTGATTATGGAATTATTATCAAGCCGACCTACAACTCATGTAGGCTTAGAAGCCCAACAGTCGCATCTATTCACCCACCAACGTTGTGTATAAATATAAGAGGAATTTTCCTCATTTGGACTCACTCATCTCATCACATCTCTCTCTCTACTGCGCAGATATGAGTCTCTTCTCTACTTCACTGAAATGGGTCTCTCTCTCTCACACATGTGAAGTCGGAAGTTGCTGAATTTGAAGCTGCAACTGCAGAAGTAAAGATTGACTTGTGTGGCCTAGAATATCTCCTCTTTGGAACTGCGCTGTAGGTTCATCTGAACCTCCTCTGAAAGCCGCAACTTCTTGTGGTGGAATGAAGTCAATCCGATGAACGGTTTGCAAGATATCGACTACCCTAGTTTGAAGCCGGAAGCTGCTGAATTTGAAGCTGCAACTGCAGAAGTAAAGATTGACTTGCGTGGCCTAGAAGATATCGTCTTTGGAACTAAGTTGTAGGTTCATCTGAACCTCCAATGAAAGCCACAGCTTCTGGTGGTGGAATGAAGTCAATCCGATGAATGGTTTGCAAGATATCGACTGCCCTAGTTTGAAGCCAGAAACTGCTGAAACTGAAGCTGCAACTGTAGAAGTAAAGATTGACTTGCGTGGCCTAGAAGATCTCCTCTTTGGAACTGCAGATTCATCTGAATCTCCTTTGGAAGCCGAAACTTTTGGTGGTGGAATGAAGTCAATCCGGCAGTCGGTTTGTGAGATATCGTCTGCCCTAGTTTGATAATAAAGCCGGTAATGCTGATGCTATTTAGGGTTTTCTACTGCTGATATGAATCAAATTTATTGTACTATTTCTCTCTGCTGAATTATTAAAGATGAAAGAAGATTTGATCAAAAGGTTTCCCCACACATTGTGGGGTTTGTCCCTGGCTAGCCGCCACATCTTGTGTCTCTTATCTTGGCTTGTTTTCTGTCGATCGTTTAATGTTCTATCTGCACTTTACTTTATGTACATGTGATTGCTAATCGGTGGAATATAATAAGAAAAAGAAGTAAATTGTTTTAAGCATAGAACATACCATAACTTAACATGGTATCAGAGATGAGGTGAAGACAAAGCCCGAGCAAGAGCAAGAGCAATCACCAAAGAGAAGATTAGCAAGGCTATCCTAAAAGAACTATGGGGTCCTCAATACTCTTTCCTGCCGAAGACAAGCTCCGTGAGAAAGTTGACTATCACGGATGGAAGATGTTTATCGATCTAACCCTTGAGGATCAAGGAGTGTTGGGTCACGTGAGAGACAATATTGTTGAGCCTCCGTCAAATGCATCCGCTGCTACATGGAACAAATGGAAAACTAAAGAATTCAAAATAGAAGATCATCTGGGACTCTATCGATAAGCGCTTGGTGGCCTACATCTCTGATCTAGACACCTCCAAGGAAATCTACGATAGACTGGTGAGTTTAATTAAATTTAATGATGCAAATCAAGTTTTGTTTCTTAGGAATAAGATGAAGGAAATTAATAAGGGTAAAGATGAGAGTATGCAAACATACGTCTTAAGGATCACCGAAATCAGGAACGATCTCCTGTCTATTGGGGAGGCTATCACTGATAGGGGAATGGCACTCACGACTCTTGGAGGATTACCATCTGAATGGTATGTAATTCTTGGTTTTGAGGAATTAATGGCTAGATGCATTCAAGAAGAAACAAGGGTAGAAGAGCAGGAAATGCCCTTGTCTAAAGGTCCTCCTCCTGCCTTTTCTTCTCATGCAAAGAAAAGAAATAATTCCGGGACTAAATCAAAAGGAAAGGCTGGACCTAAGGCTAGAATAAAATGACGATGTTACATTTGCAATGAAGCAAGTCACTATGCAAGGGAGTGCCCTAATAGAAAGGACTCACACCGGGACGATGATCAAAATCCCTCTGATGGCAATCAAAGGAATGACAAATTCAACATCAAAGGTAAGTGGAGAGCTAGGAATCAAGGAAGAGGACAAGCATTTAAGAAGGCTAGAAAGTCCAGGATGTATTAAATGCACCTGACCTCAAAAAGAAACTAGTGTCCATCTCGGTAATGGAAGACAAAGGCTACAAGGTAACCTTCAATGATGGCAAGGCATGTATATGGAAAAATAATGTTAAAGATGCCTTTACTCTTGGGTTTAGTGTTGATTCATGCTATCATCAAGGGTCGATGGAAGTCGCTAGGTGTCATGTCCTTGTGACACAACTCTTCAGTTCCGAACTTGGCTTTATCAGAGTTTGCCCACCTTCTTACAAGCTCTACCCGATGTAAAACAAATGGTGAAGGGATCCCAAAATTCCAAGTAGAGAAAAAGGTGTATTGTCTGGGATGTGCCAAAGGAAAGCTCAAAAGGGGACCATTCCCCTCAAGCCAAAGCAAGACCTTTGATATATTACAGTTGGTTCACTCAGGCATATCTGAGGCTGGCATTAAGAGGGAGACTACTACACCACATACTCCTGAGCAGAATGGTGTGGCAAAAAGGAAGAACCATACGATTGTGGAAACTATCTCTATAGGTAGATGATGTAACAATGCCTGATGTGGAGGAACCCATGGATCTTATTTATCCACCTGAGCCTTCCTCTTCTAGGAAGAGGCCTTCATAGCTTAGGGGGCTACTTGATGATGCTGAAGGATATGTTGCACCTTGAGGAACCTTTCGTCAAAGTAAGAAACCTAACAGGTATCAGGGATACCTGACCATCATGACCACGATCATACAAAATGAGCCTTCATCATTCTCAGATGTCGTCAAGCATCAAGTATGGAAGGATGCTATGACCAATTAATATGAGTCTATTATGGAGAATGATGTCTGGGAAGTAGTTCCTAGACCCCAGGGCAAGACAATTGTCACTTCTAAATGGCTTTACAAGATAAAGCATGCAGTAAATGAAAGTACGGAAAAGTATAAGGCTCGTTTTGTTGCTCGTGGTTTCTCCTAGAAGGAAGGTATAGACTATGATGTGATATTTGCACCTGTTGCCAGATATATGACCATCCGCTCGATTATAGCCCTTGCAGCTTTACAAGGATGGAACCTACATCAGATGGATGTCAAGACCGCGTTCTTGCATGGTTCTATCAAAGAAGAGGTCTATGTGGAGCAACTTGAAGGATTTGAGATTTATGATTGAAATATCATGTATGTAGGTTGAAGAAGGCTCTCTATGGGCTGAAGCAAGCACCCCAAGAATGGTATGAGAGGATCGATAGCTACTTGATGAAGCTGGGATTCACTAGGAGTGAAGTCGATCCTAACCTCTACTTTAAGGTTGAAGATGACCAAACTCTCATACTGGTGCTATATGTGGATGACCTCTTTCTAACAAGTGCAAACCCTCTCATTTACAAATGTAAGAGGGAGTTGGCTTCTGAATTTGAAATGAAGGACCAAGGACTTGAAGTGTGGTAGAAGCCAGGGGAAATTTTCCTATCTCAAGGAAAATATGTGGTGAAGATATTGGAAAGATTCGGTATGATGGACTACAAGCCTGTGACTACCTCGAGGATCTTTTATATGGTAGTGATGTCGGACCAGATTTGGGAAATGCCCCTGAGTTTCATAAACTCATTTGCATTGATGATCTTGGTGAAACTCCATCCAAACATATGTTTTGCAGTTAGCACTATGAGCTCATATTTGGTTGAGCCTCACTGCATTGATGCCAAGAATATTCTAAGATATCTTCAGGCACAATGGATTAAGATACACTGTCGGAGATGTGAGACCACCTGGATATACTCATGCTAATTGGGCAGGAAGTGTGGTGGACCGTAAGAGCACTTATGGACCTTGGGATCTACTTCGTATCCTGGATGAGCAGGAAGCAGAAGTCAGTGGCTTTGAGCACAGCCGAAGCAAAATATATTGCTGCTAGCATGACCTCATGTGAGGCAATCTGGTTGTGAAAGCTCTTCACTGAGTTGTTTGGATTTACATTGGATACCAGTGTGATTCTATGTAACAACCAGAGATGGGATTCGATTACTAAGGAATCTCATATTCATCGATTGCTCCAGCAGATAGACATCATTTGGGATATGGTAAGTCGATGAGGAAGGAGGCTCCATGCATTAAGATGATGTACAGGTCGATACACCTTGTCAAAGCCCCAAGGAAAGATCTAATTTGTGATTTTCCAAAACGACTTGGAGTCGTCAAGAAACCCTTATATAAGGGTCCTGCATGTTGCATACATTGAGCTTTGGGAGCTCTGAGGGCTTGCGGTTCTTACTGGAACAACATACGACCACAGGGTGACTCACCCTCCCCTGGTGGTGCGCACTAGAACAAGATGATTCGCTCTCTTGTGGAACAGGATGATTCGTTCTCCTGTGTAGCAGGATGATTAGTTCTCCTGTGAGGCCTGGATTGATGTGTTCTCCATGGCACCCTGGATTGATGTGTTCTCCATGGCAATTGTAGTAGGAGTTGTACCATATTATGACGCTGACTTCGGGTCGGTTGAGACTGGTCTGGGACCAGTGGTACATACTCCGAGACTGACTTCGTGTCAGTGCAGTACTGGTCTTGGACCAGTGAGGGTGGTACATACTATGACGCTGACTTTGGGTCGGTTGAGACTGGTCTGGGACCAGTGGTACACTCTGAAACTGCGATACTGGTCTGGGACCAGTGGTAGGAGTGGTACTTACTATGAAGCTGACTTTGGGTCAGCTGAGACTGGTCTGGGACCAGTGGTACGCACTCTGATTGATGCAGGATTGTTGTGTTCTCCTGTGAGGACAAGATTGATTAGTTCTCCTGTCGAGGCATCCTACCCATGCAGTCTGGGACTCATGGGAAGTACCTCTCATCTGATCAATGAGTAGGGAAATGAAGTTAGGGACCATAGTAGTACCGATGGACGCATCGTTGTATCTACCGTACTCCCTACGCTAGGATGACCTCCATTGATCTGGGATCAATGATACTGGTCTGGGACCAGTGGTAGGAGTTGTACCATACTATGACGCTGACTTCGGGTCAGTTAAGACTGGTCTGGGACCAGTGGTACATACTCCGAGACTGACTTTGTGTCAGTGCAGTACTGGTCTGGGACCAGTGAGAGTGGTACATACTATGACGCTGACTTCGGGTCGGTTGAGACTTGTCTTGGACCAGTGGTACACTCTCTGAGACTGCGATACTGGTCTGGGACCAATGGTAGGAGTGGTACTTACTATGACGCTGACTTCGGGTCGGTTGAGACTGGTCTGGGACCAGTGTTATGCACTCTGAGACTGACTTTGAGTCAGTGGAGGATGATACTGGTTTGGGACCAGTGGAGTTGTACTCACTATGACGCTGACTTCGGGTTGGTTGAGACTGGTCTAGGACCAGTGGTACATACTCTGAGATTGACTTTGAGTCAGTATGATACATCCTCGATCATTTCTTCTTATTCATAGTTCAGCGGAGATGAGCAGAGCAGAGCAGAGCCAGTAGAGCAGAGCTAGCAGAGCTGAGCTGAGCAGAGCAGAGCAAAGCCAGCTGAGCTGAGCAGAGCAGAGCAGAGCTAGCAGAGCTGACCTGAGTAGAGTAGAGCAGAGCCAACAGAGTTGAGCAAAGCTAGGCAGAGAAATGCAAGGAACTAGTGGCCGAGATAGTACAGTTGGACATATGGATCACCGGATGGAGTTCTCCCTAGTTGAGAGGGAGTGTTAAATTGGAAACTAGAGCCAAACTCCATGTGGGTCATCTTATTTAAGGCAGCGGACGTTTTTATTGGATCCATCTCGTCAAGAGGTGTAGGATTGATCCAAAGATCATCCAATTCCGATAAGTATTTATGGAGATATGAATTTATTTTGTTTATGTAATTATTATCAAGCCGACCAGCTCTTATGTAGGCTCTAGAAGCCCAATCGACGTGTCTATTCATCATCCTCATTTTGGTATAAATAGATGAGGATTTGATATCATTTACATACATTCTTGAGGTGATCTCCTCTCCACATCTTGGGCTTTTGGAGAAGGAGAAAACCAAAAAGAATGTGTTGGCCTAGAAGAAGCCCTAGCTGCAGATAAAGCTCTTATCACAGTCAACGTGTTGCCCTCAAAGTGATGCCCTAATTCGTGTCTATGCAATCATCTATATGTAGGCTATGATATAACGTAGCAAGATATTCACGAGTGAAAATATTTGGATGGTTTCACTGTAATAAGGATTCCACGTAGACATGGAAACTTATGCACTCTATACGCTGAAATGGTACAGCATGGAGATATATCGCACAACATTCAAAGGGATACATACATAGCTAGCCGCAGTACATACAGCCTAATACGCTGAGACACTAATATGTAGTCATATAAACTCTAATGATACATATCTGTAGCAGATGGTGGAGATCTTACACGCTGTCCCATACGCAGTTCAATAGGACATCAATACGCTGTTTATGAAAACGTTGTTCACATATACACTGATGCTGTTCACATATACGTTGTTTATGAAAACATCTATTCATATAATATGCTAGTCATTAATGATACTCATACGCAGATCATGGAGATTCTATGCAGGTCATGAAGACTCATACGGAGTCAATGATGATACTAATACACAGATCATGGAAACACTATGCTATTCATGATGATGTTCATTTATACGTTGTTCATGGTTATTATATGATGCCCTAATCTATGCATTGGGTCACCGCTGTCCACATAGTAGCTGCAACATTATTAGAAGCCGTTGTTCACATGGTAGCCACACCTGTCATAAAAGGTATCATAAAAGGTAGCTGTTGTGATGTAAAGCATGAAGAAGAGTCGCAGTAAGGAAGACATCTAACCACAGAGAGCCCAGGTATATGAAGCCGGGGTAGCTGCAGTTAAGAGCAGATATGCACTACAAGAAAAATGACGCCAATCTCAGGTGAGTACAGGTTCTTGGTGTCAAGGTGCTGAAGCATATATGATAAAGGGTTCTGGAGGAAACCCTTTTAACCTTCACTTTGGACCTACCTGCACATGTATATAAATGAATATGGGTACCCTCTCAACTGCATGCTATCTCTAATTACAGAAGGCTAATGATGATCTCAGTATTTTTATGAGTAGCATCTCGACATACTTGTAGGTGATGTCGTCAACCAGATGAAGCTGAAGGATCTTAAGGTGCAGCATGATGGACATAATAGTAAAGGGCAGCACATGCAACATAATAAGGACAACATGATGTATGGGCAGCATAATGATGAGAGCATGAGCAGCATGATGGTACTACACAGTAAGGTGCAGCAAATGGATGAGATGCAGCACGATGATAGGTGAAGGAGTCACCTTGAGAATCAGTTGAAGCAGAATGTCTTCAACCGATCTCATCATTATACGAAATGATCTATGCTAGATCTAGATAAGTCAAAGTGTTGACTTCTGTTGTAAATGTACTCTCTCTCTCTTTCTCTGCTGAACTTTGAAGATAAAAGAAGATTTGATCAAAGGGTTTCCCCACACATTGTGGGGTTTGTCCCTGGCTCGCGCCATATCATGTGTCCTCTTGCGTTGGCTTGTCTTCTGCTTTTATATTTATGTTCTATCTGCAGTTTATCGTAATGCTGATGTGATTGTTAACTGTGAAAATTTAAATAAATTGCTCTAGCATAGAACATACCTAATCTTAACATGGTATCAGAGCGGAGGTGAAGTCAATGCCCAAACAAGAGTGAAAGAGCAATCACCGAAGACAGTTGAGACAAGACAGAAGGATCAATGGGTTCCTCATAATTCACCTAGGGTGAAGTTAAAGCAGAGAATGTTATCAGAATGGCCAACGGAAGATTCCGATAATCCATCTTAAGATCACTCCATTGGGAAGTTCAGATCTAAGGGTGGAAGGAAAGGCAGATGCCTTGTTGAAATAAGTTCGGCCGTTATGCGAACGAGTGTCCGAATGGCAGAGACATCTCTTGATGAAGATAACAATCATTCCTGGGACATCTTCAAAATCAAAGGAATGACTGGTAATGCAGGTCATCAAGGAAGTGGTCGACTCCTCCACGAAAGAAAGAAACCCCTGAATCTCTTTTATGTACCTGATTGCAAGAAGAACCCGATGACCATCTCG